>JAKTYB010000062.1:0-77693 GCA_030561725.1 Grinbergsozyma bentonensis | reverse complement strand
TTTCATGGTGGGAGTTCCGGGGGAGGCCGGTGATGCGAGATGGCGAGACGGGCGAAGGGGGGGCGGTGGAGGGGGGCGGGGGCGGGCGAGGGCGCGCTCTCGCAGGAGGACATATAACATAGTATAAATAAAAGGCAAAGGAGTAAACTGCCCCAAGAAAATATAAGGCTAGTCAGTATCCAGGTCAGCGGCATCCTTGTCGGTCAGCTTGACAATGTCCCTGAAAATGTCAATGGCAGACTGCAGACCGTTGAGCAGGTTGAGGTCGGGGCCTTCTCCGGGGACGAGCTTGGCGTGTGCCAGATCGACGAGCCGGCCCAGCACCACGGGCCTCGGGATGATGTCGTCTTCATACTCGTCGTCCTCGTCGTCGCCATCGTCGTCAGCCTTGTCCAGCAGAGCTCCATCGCCGGCCTTGTTTTGCTCCACCACGCGCTCCCGAAACTCCTTCACGTCGCCCTCGTACACAATGAGAATGGAGGACGAGATCATGCGCGTCTCGCGGACCGCCAGTAGCTCTTTGAGATGCTCCATGTAGTCTATGGCGGAGCGGCAGATGGCAGCCTGTTTCTGCGGCGGAATGTCGGGCAGCCAGTCCCGCATAAGAAAAGCCGCGATATTATCCTTGGTGAGGGCGCGGCCGTACATTTTGTCGAATGCAATGCGCTGCGAGCCACGCATAACAGACATGCCCGCAACACGCACGCCCATCGAGCCGGACGTGGTCGACTGGGACACAGCCCGCAGCCGGTCAACCTTGGCCTGGTCAGCAGACTCGTCCCACAGAACCTGGCCGAGCTTGAGGTCGAGAATTGTTGGGGACTTGAAGCCGGCCGTCAGGTTTTCCAGCACCAGGGCAACCGGCTGCTTCTTTGTCAGCAGCATCTCCATCGCCCTGACGTCGATGGACGCAGCGCCAGCCTGAATGAGGTCGGGCTTCATGCTTGTTTCGCCCAAAACGCCGAGGAAAGTCGGCATCATAGCGGCCAGGTCCGGGTCGGAGCGGGCAACGGCCTCGTAGAAGCTGAGCTCCGATTGGACCGTCTTTTTGACAAAGAGGTAACCACTCGGGTCAACCATGGCTCCTTCGTGGCCGGCAGCAGTAATAGCGGGGCTGAGACCTCCGTCACTGCTGGATGCCATTCACTACTGGGGACTTTTTCAAAGACTCCTAAAAAGAGTGTCACAAAAGGGGTCCAGGCAGGGAAGAGCCAGGGAAGGGCAGCTATTGAAGGCTAAGTGAGATTCCAGAGATCTCGATATGTAGCACTGAAGCCTTTTCAAACTATTCAGAAGCTAAATAGGCGCGGTGGGGGAGGAGGGGGGACAACAAAGCAGCAATTTATCGGTGTTGGGTAGAGAGTTCTTTTGGGAGGCGTTCTGGAAGGCGTTTCGGGGCTGATTTGGCCGTGAGGGCGGGGGAGAAGCGAATGCCGAGTGGGAATGGGCGAGGAGAATGTGAAGAAAGAGAGGGCTAGGAGTTGCCAAAAAAAAAAAAACGCCCGGCGTTTCGACGGGGATTTGTGCAGCCTCGCTTGCTATCCTGGGCACATCGGTAGTGGCCGCGTTAGTGGCCAGTCACTGGCGATCGCGCTTCGGGGGAAAATGGTGTGCGACGGGGCCCTCACGTCGGCAAGTGGGGGGCGGTGCCTGCTAGTTACTCAGTGGGGGCACTGGCTGCTAGTTACTCCCCCTCCAGGAATAGTTGCTGGCCACTGGAAATTCTGGAATGAGGTGGGAGTTCCTCGGCTGCGCACAGGAGGACGAGGGGGGCGCACAGTGGGTGAGTGTGCGCGCGAGCACCAAGGAACTGGAAGCAGAGTCTCAGGTGGCATACAACTCATTATAGTCGCATTCCGCTAGGCTCAGGCCTCAGCAAGCAAACCCACTCGCACTCGTCCCGGTCGCTGGCCGCTGGCCATGGCCACCTCGGCGATCGCCCCTAGCACGCCCAAGCACGCCATAGCGAATCGCAGCCAGGTGAATTTGCACGCTGCAAAAAAGTCCCCACGTGACACTACTCACTAAATGGTTGAACAGAGCTCCAAAGCGCAGAAGCTGATCCTGTCCTTCGCAGGCATCGTAGCCGTGGCGACCGTCGCTAACGTCTGGCTCTCCTCCTGCTCCCGCCGCTCCGTCAACGTCCCCAAGGCTGCCAACAAGCTGCCTGGCGACCCCTCCGGCAGCCCCCAGGACTGGTCCGCCGTCCAGCTTCGCGAGTGGCTCCACAGAGTACGTATTTGTAGGCCTCTTTTCTAGACTATTACTAACCCAGCGCTACGTCTTCCCTCCCGAGAATGCTTCTCGCGAGCAGCTCACCTTCTTTGTGTCCTCCATGGCCAGCTAGCGGCCAGCAGGTGCTGTAATGCCTAATACATGTATTTATGAGTGTGGGATGTCTGTATCATACATTGAATGTGAATGTTGTACCATAGATTGATTGTGGATGTTGTGTAATACATTGATTATGAATGCATCATACATGATGCAGAGAGCTCTCCGCAGCTGTGATGGCACAGCGTTGCCCGCTGGCTAAACCCGGCAGGAAAAACTCTCAGCATTCTCCAACAACTGCACAGTCGCTGTGTAGTGAAAATAAATACCGCCCAGCACAGCCAAATGCCAGATATTGTGGGACATGCAAAAGTAGTCAAAGATGGTACCCGGAAACCACCGTTCAGGAATGAGCAGCCCATACACGACTACACCAGCCGAATAGCACAGCAGCGACTTGAGCACCGGAAGATAAAATGCAAAGGTGGACCCCAGTCCGTGAAAATACGCGGCGTGGAAAAAGCCCAAAATGCCCGCCACAGCAAATGACACAAAAAAGGATATGCGCGTCACGCGGTGCTCCGGCTTGTCAAACGCCGGAGTCCACGTCAGAATAGCACCTCCAATACCAAAGAGAGCAGTGCATCCAACGTAAACGTCGCGCGCAGTTTCCTGGCAGTAGAGCGCAGAGTACTCGGTCGTCATGATGCTGGCACCAATCAGCAGCGCAATCCCGGTGTAGTCAAAGCAGGCAAACGACTGCTTGGCTGCCAAGTGTGAAATTCCCGAGAAGGTGTGCCACACGACGGAAAAAACAAGACACTTGCACGCCGCAACCAAAAAAACCGCCATGAAAAAGACGTCGGCGGAGGAACGCGCCTCGACAAAGCTGCGGGTAGACGGGTAGTGCCAAAAACCAATACCAGCCATAATGAGAAAGCCAATCAAATGTGTCCAGATGTTGCAGGTCTCATTGTGTAGCTGCATCACTGAATACAGACAGTCCTTGTAGTTTTGACAAAAACGGTATCCGCGCACAATGTACGGGTTCTCGCGCCAGGGGTGCGGCAGTTCTTCGTACGTCAGCAGACGATTCTTGGCCACGCTCAGCGCCGCCTGCACTGAGTGCTGCATGTGTTCTTTGGCCATGGCGGACTTGAGGGCTGCCCACTCCGCCGCGTCGTGCAGCTGGTCAGATGCTGCTGTCGACTTGGCTGCAGCCCAGTGGGTCATGCCGTGCTCCACAGCAGCTATGCGCTGCTCGAACAAAGCCACGCCACGGGCAAACGGCTCGTCCCCTTCGACAAAGCTCTGCAGAAACCACTCGTACGCGTGGATGCCTGCCGAGCGCGTGCTTGAAGTATATGCAGCCAGCTCGCTCCGTAAACCAGCCAGGCTCTGGTAAGCCAGATTCGCTGCTTCTGGTAGCACGTCTGGCAGAGATTTGATCTTTTCCTGGGCAGAGGCCTCCAGGGCATCGAGTTTTTCATCGAGCCGCACCAGAAACTCGTCCAGGCGGTTCATCAGGGATTCGTCCAGTGTTTCAGCAGCCATGAGCTCGCTGATTTGTTTTGATTCGTCCTTTCCCTTGCCAGGTCTGAGACGCGCTGACTGCGGCGGCAGCGCTGTTGTTTTGGCATCGGCAACGCCGACATCGGTCTCGATAGTTGTCGACATGTCTGGTGAGATAAGGCAAAGGCTCAAGAAATGAGCTGTTTTTCGAGAAGCTGGTTTGAAGAGGCCGTTGTATAGAGACTGCCTTGAAGATAAAAAAAAATTAGGGGGACCTGACGAGAGCCTATCAAAGGCCGTGTTTCCAGGGTCAAGAAATACCTCTTATTGAGTGTCTAGGTGCAAAATGCTGGCCAGGCCGCTGATTCAGCGAATCGCTCTTATTTTCGCGGGGTCCCTTCTAGTCTACAGGGCGCCTGCTGGTGCTGTTGTGGTGGATCGTAGGAAGGAGGGTGCTTAGAGGGCAAAGTCATTTATGCTATCGGCTGCGGAAGTGACAGGCCCAATAGAGTGGGGCTGTGCCGAGGCGTGGGGAGGGTGAGATAAGATTGAGCAAGGCACGTGCGAAGAAAACTGGAAGGACTTGGCAGGGCGTCTTGGCTTGAGAGCGGTGAGGGGAAATTGAATTTTTCAAGAAGATTCGCCTTGTTTGAGGTGGCTTCTGGTGCGATTCTACCAGCTCTCCCTCCAGGCACGCTAGTGCGCTCTACGGGACCTCTACCGGCTACTCACGACCCATTGACCCACTAGCCCAGAAGAAGTGTCTCTCTCCCCTTTAGTCGGCAGCCATCGGCCGAAGTCTGCGCCATCGAACAAAATTTCTAAGGTGCACTTGCCATCTCCAGCTTCTGATAGCACTGAAGCAAGTTTGCGGGTGCTGCAGATCTTTGCCGCTCCTTGGTCCTCTCTTGCTGCCCTTTGCTGCCCGTAATTCCCACCCACTGCCCCATAAGCTTCCTGGGACTAGTTGCTCGAGGCTTGGGGTCAGTACCTTGCGAGCACCATGGCTAGGTCCTGAGCGAGCACTGCAGCAAAGCGGTGCTGGAACGGGAAAACGTCTCAGACAGACTGTCGGCCACAGCCAGAGGCCAACTTATACCCCTTCTATTCTTTCCTCTTTCTTCCCTTTTCATCTCCTCTCCTCCCTTCTCGTTTCCTCTCCTCCCCTGTCCCTCTCCTTCTCTCTCCCTCACCGTCCTACTTCCCTACTCGTGTGGCGTAGTGTGGCGCACCCCCATTTTACCAAACCTTCAAACCAGCCCGCGACATCGCTTTCTCTAAACATCCACAGCACCAACCGGCTGTTGTCCAATCTTTCTTTCGAGCGAGTCTCCGACTACCAGCAGGGCATTCTGCGCCCTTGAGCCACAATGCCCAAAAGAACCAAACGCAAGCCCCAGCGGGCATCGCCGCCGGCTGCGAACGAAGACCCGCCTGTTTCGGTGCCTAACGGCGTTTCTGGCTCTGATTCGAAGGCTAGGCCGCGTCAGAGCCCTACTCCGACTCAGACCCCTCCTCTGGCTGCTCCAGCGGGATCTGCCTCGGCTGCAAGCAAGCACTCCACGGCAGTGCCTGACCAGCCGGATAGCTCGGCTGTTAAAGCCCAGTTTTCGGCTTCCACTGGTCGTATAGATGACCGCCATGATCCCTCTGAGGACTACTCGTTTGGCCGCAAAGATTTGGAGGCCCACGAGGGAGTTTCCCTGTTGCAGTACTCGTCTTTAATGGGGCTGGCAAACGGCGAGAAAAAGGTTCCCGGAAGCTGGGCTTTCGGGCTGCCCGACGACTCCCCGCTCAGACAAGAGTCCTTTTCGCTGCCCGTTGACTTTGTATCGGTAGACGAGCTTGTCGAAAACGCCCAGGCCCTCGACAGCACCTTCTCCGATCCACACACAAACCCAGAGTCCGAGGAGTATCAGAAGCACGCAGCGCGTTTGGCTGAGGAGTTTGCCCACCACGTGGCCACGGACGAAAGCAGCAAGCTGTCTAAAGATCAGCAAAAACGAGTCTACTCGCGCGTGCTGCAACGGATCAACCACGAGTTCCCTCGCTTGTTTGACCGAAGGGCGGCAGCGCCATCGCCGCTCTTCTCGGAGCCCTCCGAGGCTGAAAAAATGGAAAAATATATCGATGCGTTCTACAAAGTCAAGGCTGACCGCCTCGAAAAATCAATGTGGGATGACATTATCGAAAAGAATACCCTGCTCGTGCTCTACGAGAAGCACGTGCGTGAGCAGGCCCTGCCCTTCATCGACATGGCCCGCTCGGGCTCCAAGGACAACCTTCGTCAGGCCACCATCCACGCCCTCGAGCAGACAGCTCACATGCGCGGCGAGCTGCGTGAGCTAGAATGGCAGCATCTGCTTCTCGAGAAGCGCGATCGCTACCACGCTGAAGAAAACTTGCGTCTTGCCTCGGAGCTCAACAAACTACGCGGGCAGATGGTGATTCTGCAGCACGTCACTCGCAAGCAAGCACAGAAACTGGCGACACATGAAAATACTGCCATCGTGGCTGAGTCGCCGGTAGAATGGAAGCTCCAAGCGCCGCCCTCTTCAGACAAGCAGAATCGCGAAGCCTTCTCTGACTATGTTTCAAACCTCCTCAATGCCCCAAAAGTTGCGGATTTCAAACGAGGAATCGGCCATCTCATCAACTCACTGGTCCATGAAATCGACACACTCAAAGAGCACAAATCTGAGCAGCTCAGAACAAAAACTCTGGAGTGTGCTATGATTTCGCGTGAACTGAGTGAGTGTAAGAAGGAGCTCCAGGCCAGCCAAAACCAAAAGGTAGCTCTCCTAGCGGCGATTGAAGAAGAACGCAGCCTCAGGAATGAAATGCTCGGTAAATGCAGGAATCTTTTGGATCAGCACCACCTCATTGGCGAGAAATGTAAAGTACTCCTGCGCTCTAGTAGCGAGATTGTTGACTTTGCCAAGCGCAAAGATTCGCAGATCAACGGGGTCAATGAAATTTGCATCAAAGGTCTGGCGAGTTTATTTGGATGCAGTGAACCGCCCACTCTCCCCACCAAATTTAGAGATGACACAGCAGGCGTGTCCGTGTCCACCGCATCTAGATACGCAAAGGAGCTGGTTCAGTATGTGGAAGATCACATTCGGCCAAACTTGTCGAGGATACCGCAGTTTGTGGCTGCTGAGAGATCGCTTCGTCAGTGCACAGATACTGTCAATGCGCTGACGAAGGAACTTGCTCTCACAAAGAAGTCGGCTCGAGTTTCTGAGAGATTTGCAAGACAAATGGTAGCATTCTGCCAACAGACTGCGGATCAACTTCTTAACGCAAACTTACTACAGGGGGATTTTGACGAACAACTGTCCACTATAGCCGCCGCTAGTGATACTCCGAGTTCGCCAGGTCGAGAGGATCAAAAGGCTTTTTCTGCGCTGACGATCAATGAAAACACAGAAGAGAACCGTGCCCCACTTCAGAAATCCGCTAATGGGAAACTGACTGCGCTGACTGAAAAGCCACAGACAGAGAGAGCGCCTATCTTTGTTGTCAATAAACGGGTGCATGAAACCCCCGTTGAAGAAGTGTACGACGTTCTCTTCAAAGCATGTGCGTCTTTTCCGATCGCTGATGATTCTGTACCGCTGGAGCCAGCGACAGTCGAGGAGTGGACTAAGCTAATGCGAGGTTCAAGTCTTTTCCGTGAGCTAGCAGTCAAGCACTTTGGCGATGCGACCAAAACACCGGATGTACTTTTGAAATGTGGGCTCGATAAACCACGGAAAGAGATGATTCAATTGTTCATCACAATGCTCAGAATTGGAATCAACCTAGAAGACGATATTGTTCCTTGTTTACCTGAGCTGAGGCGCGCGGCACTAATATTTCAGAAGCTGGTCATGGAGACAAAGGGGGAGAATTACGAGGGGTTGGAATGGTCTGATCTCAAAACAAGTTTGGAAGAGGAAGACTACAGAATATTTATGACTGCGAAGGATTTGAAGTTTGAGCCGCCTGGGGAGATGAAGATTCAGGACGGAACGATAAGGTGGTAGTCAAGTAGTGACACCCAAGAGGCTGCAGCAGAGATGGCTATTCATAACTCTCATAAATCATATTTATCTTGACACAGGGTAGCGCACCCGCCAGGCGCAAAATGGCACCCGCCAGGCCAAGGCGGGATGCTGATTGAGAATAAGCGGCGTGAATTGTGGAGTGAATTCACAGGAGATTCTGAGAAGCCTTGAAAGAGTACTTTGAGGATATTGCTCGCCGTCTGCTGGCGACGCTGTTCCTCGAGCTGCCAGAAACGTGGGGCACTGCCCCATGCTACGGTGAGAAGCACAGCCGTGTCACCTCTCGCCGCCCAACTGTGGCATTCCCACTTTGTCCCATCCCCACCCCAGCGTGCACGCACACACACAGTCCCAACCCTAAAACCCTAATTCCCACTAGACTCGCAGCGCCTGTGGCATAGCTTGAAATTTCCAGAGGACAGAACCATCACACAGCAACAATGGCGATTTCCAAGAACAACGCTATCCAGAAGAACCACTTCAGAAAGGACTGGCAGAGACGTGTCAGAGTCCACCTGGATCAGGCTGGCAAGAAGCACTCCAGACGTGTCCACCGTGCCGTCAAGGCCAAGAAGCTGGCTCCCAGACCTCTGGAGGCTCTGCGCCCCATTGTTAGAGCTCCTACCATCAAGTACAACAGAAAGCTCAGAGCTGGCCGTGGCTTCTCCATTGAGGAGATCCAGGCTGCTGGTCTGCACAAGAGCTACGCCCGCTCCATTGGCATTTCTGTTGACGAGCGCAGACAGAACCGCTCCGTCGAGGGCCTTGAGGCCAACGTTGCTCGTCTCAAGGAGTACCTTGCCAAGGTCATCATTTTCAAGGGCAAGAAGGGTGAGTCTGGCGAGGCTGGCAAGCACGCTCAGGTCTCGACTGCTGCTGTCTTCCCCATCCCCAGACCCTCTAAGGAGGTTGAGGTGAGAGCCGTCAAGGTTGACGAGTCTGCCAAGTCTGCCTTTGAGATTCTTAGCGAGGCTCGCGAGGAGGCCAAGACGTGGGGCAAGCGTGAGAAGGAGGCCCGTGAGGCTGCTGAGGCCGAGGCTGACAAGAAGAAATAAGCTTCCTGTTTGCATCTTTAAGTTAACGCCGTCATGTGGTTCACTGCCACAACAACCTGTAGGGATATATCCACCGACCGTTGGTCATAAAATAATGTTATTACGCACTACTGAGAGCTTGTATGCCAGCGGCCTTCTGTTAGGCTAGCTGGCTGAAGGGCGGCTAAATACTGCTCTGCACAGGGCCTGAAAAAAAAATGTGCCCCGAGGGGGACGCTGGGACTGCAAACTGCTAGGCTGCGAGGGCAGCCTGTAGAGGCCGAGAGCCAGCCAGGGGTGGGTAGGGGCAAATCAGAAGGCTTGAATGTGTTGCATTCTGTTCTTTTTGCTCTTCCCTTTTTTCGCGCTCTCTCCCGTTTACGCTCCATCAATTGGGTCTGCTCTGTACTCAGGCTGGGCCGCGGCCAGAGTGCTGCTAGCAGCAGCCATCAGCAGCCCACTAGGGGCGCCTAGGGCAGAACTTCGTCCAGGCTGTTGAATTAGAGCCAAGCTTCCAGAAAACGGCATCGGAGATCAAGACCACGTCGCCGAGGGGCCGGAAGTACTTCCCCTCCATTACCCCACACATACTCATGGCCCACAGTCAGGGTCATGCTCCCCCCGCTGAGGGGTAGGGCCAAGCGTTTTGGGGACAAACAGAAAGGTAGCGAGGGAAGGGCCGGAGATGAAGGCTTCAATGGTGGGCCATTGCTGAACTCCATTCAAATGCTCAAGGGGGCATCCGGCAAAAACCAATGGCACACAGCGGATCCCACTTTCCGGATATCCTCGCTCAGCTCATGGGGCTGCAACACGCACGCAGGGACTGCCCGCGCTAGCCACGATGGGATCCAGCCTGGATATGGCCACGATCGAGCGATTGATTGCCGGAAGACACACCTGGGAAGTGGGGCTCCGGCCCGGCAAACAGTTCTATCCGCCCGACTTCCGGCACGGGCGAAGAGCAGTTTCTTTGGGCCAATCAGCAAAACTGACCTGCGCTGCGCCATAAATGGCATGACCGCTGAGGTCCCCCGTTTCTAATCACACCGCCCAGCGATTTTGCTTGTGTCTGCGCTCCTTCGCTGCCGCCGCTCTCCGCACCGGCGCTCGCTCGGCGTCCACCTCCTTGGCCTACGTAGGCCCTCCCAAGTCAGACCACCCGGCAACCACCTCGCGAGCCTCCAGAGGCTCGCGAGGGAAACCGATGGGGGCATGACAGGTCATTCTTCTTCTGGAGCATTCTGTCACTACTCTCCCCTCCCTCACGCTCTCCTGCCCCTGCCAGCGACCCTCCTCCCTCCAATTTTTCGCGCCTCTCTCTTCATCGCCCAACGCATCTTCTGCAGGGCGCGACGTACCCCGGATTTTTAGGTCCCCACCCAACGGCGCCTGCAGGGCTCCACAGAAAGGGTGGTGTTATTCTGGCTAATTTGCCTGCCAGGGGAAATGACCTATAAAACGAGGTGATTTCTTGAGAGTTTGCTGCTCCATCAGGTAGCTGAACCTCTCCCTAGACTTCTCCTACCACCCTCCCCCCCTCGCCTACCTCCCCCATGTCCATCCCCAAGACGCAGAAAGCCGTGGTGTTTGAAACCACCGGCGGCGAATTGAAATACCAGGACATACCTGTCCCCGAGCCCGGTCCTAACGAGCTCCTTGTCCATAACCTGTACTCAGGGGTCTGCCACTCAGACCTCCACGCCTGGAAAGGCGACTGGCCGTTCCAGACCATTCTGCCGCTGGTCGGCGGCCACGAGGGCGCCGGCGTCGTGGTCGGCATGGGCGCCAATGTGACTGGATGGGAAATCGGAGACCACGTGGGAGTCAAGTGGCTCAACAAGTGCTGTCTCAAGTGCGAGTTCTGCAAGTCCGGCCATGAGTCGTGCTGCACAAACGCTGACTACACAGGCTTCTCGCACCAGGGCACATTCCAGCAGTACTGCACGTGCGACGCTGACAATGCGCCCAAGCTCGACAAGTCGGTCGATCTTGCTGGCGTTGCCCCGATTCTGTGTGCCGGTCTCACTGTTTACAAGGCGCTCAAGACGACCGGCTGCAAGAGCGGCGACTGGGTGGCCGTCACGGGCGCCGGCGGCGGTCTCGGCTCTCTCGCGGTCCAGTACGCACGTGCTATGGGCTTCAGGGTTGTAGCCATTGACACGGGGGCCCCGAAGGAGGCCCTTGCCAAGGAGCTCGGAGCCGAGGTGTTTGTTGACTTTGCCAAGTTCTCGGGCGACGACTTTGTCAAGGAGATGCAGACAATTACCGGCGGCGGGCCCCATGGCGTGGTGCAGGTTGCTGTTGCCGAAGCTGCTGTCACTGCCTCGACCAAGTATGTGCGCACTTGCGGCACCATTGTGCTTGTGTCGCTGCCCGCCGACGCCTACCTCAAGTCTGAGATTTTCTGGACCGTTCTGCGCGCCATCAACATTCGAGGATCGCTGGTGGGCGACCGCGCTGACACCGACGAGGCCATTGACTTTTTCAAGCGTGGACTCGTCAAGTCGCACATCAAGATTGTTGGCCTGTCGGAGCTGCCGTCAGTGTACAAGCTCATGGAGGAAGGCAAGATTGCCGGCAGATATGTGGTGGACACTTCCAAGTAGTTGGTGTGGTGTGTTTATAAATTGACTTGAATTACTAGTTAAATAAAGGATGATGCAAAGCCGCTGTCGGAACCGTCAAGGTGTCAGTCAGGGGGCCGAAGCTGTCCTGGCAGTGACGCAAGAGGTGCCCACGCCCGCAGTTTCGGACACCACATTTGGATAAAAGTGGCCGCGCACCGAGAGCGTCAGGCCGAGGCCCGGCAGTACTTCGACCTGGAAGGGATCCAGCGTGGCTGGCTCGCCATCGACGGCCACATAGGTGTGGCTGGACTTGGGCGTGAGTCTGAAGGCAACAACCTTGGAGAACTCGGCACAGTCTCTAAAAAACTGGCCGCCCTTTTCCGTCTCCAGCAGCGCCTGCAGGTACCGGGGCCGGCCGACCTTGGCGTCGATCAGGAGCATGTCAATGAAGCCATCGTTGGGCAGCGCGGCAGGGAACATGAGGACGTCCTCGGCCATCCAGGGCGTGAGGCCCGTGTAGAACATGGAGAGGGTCGGCTCGTTGCGGTGCTCCCAGTCGGCCGGCACGGGGTCGTTGACGGTGCCAAAGCGGAGGGCCTTGGCGTCAAAGGGGCCGTTGTCCTGGTGGTGGTGCGAGCGGCCGACCTGCTCGTTGTACCGGTCCTTGTAGTGCGTCATGACGTCTCCCTTGTCGCGGACGCCGTACTTGATGTCGAGCTCGCAGGGGTACGTGGTGAGCCGGAGCACCGACTTGAGAATGCCGTACGTGATTCTGTGGGCGCCCATCCAGCGAATGTGGTCGGTGCCGACGTCGGCGTCGGCCACAATGCCAAACGTCTGCGACAGAAAGGAGATGATGAGCTTGTCGCCCTGGGAGAAGGACATGAGATCGATTTTCATGGGCGCGCCCTTGACAGCGTTGAAGGCGCCGATCCCGGCCTGCGTGGAGCCGTTGATGGACGTGGAGAAGCCGTTGCCGGTGCCGCCGGGGATGTGCACCACGGGGTAGTGCGAGAGGGCGTGGAGGGCGTCCGGGCGCTGGGCCAGGCCGTTGAGCACCTCGTGGACGAGCCCGTCGCCGGACACCGAGACAATGGCGTCGTACGAGTCGAGCGGCTGGTCGCGCACGTACTCCAGCGCATGGCCCTGGTGGGTCGTCTCGACGAGCTTGACCCGGGCGCGCGCGGCCTCAAACACCGGCAGGCAGCGCTCCCGGTAGACGGAGAGCGCCTTCTTGAGACCCGAGTACGGGTTGACAAAGACCAGCAGCGAGCGCTGGCGCCGGATGCCATCGTAGGCTCTGTCGAGCAGCATTTCGGCCACGTCGGAGGCCGAGCGCTCGCTGCCGTAGGGGCCTGCCACGGAGTCGGCGAGATCCACCGTCACCCGGGCAAAGAACTCCTCGACCGAGCCGGTGTCCTCGTTGAGCAGCAGCAGCCGGTGGTGGCTGGGCTCGATGGGCTCGACGCCCAGAACATTCTGGAGCGGCACTTCCCTGGTTTCGACCGGTCCCGAGGCGCTGTCGGCGCCACAGGTGCACGAAGCCAATAGGGCTGCTGCCGGGGAGGCGGGCTGCGCTGGGGCAGTCTCGAGCAATAGGTAATCGCTTCCGTCGAAAGTGACCGAGGCTTGTCTCACAGAGTCGCTCATTTTGTATACCAGCTCCTGCAGCGCCAGTCTGTCCGTGGAGTCGGATGTGTTTCCGTCGTCAAGAAGGAGGGGACGTTGTTGCGACCACTTGCGGGTGGGCTGTGGAGGACGGGGCATATAAATGGAGGGTGGGGGAGTGGGCAGGGAGGCTGGGGTGAGCCTGGGGCGGAAGAATAGGGAGGGACTAAGGAAAGTGGGAAGTGAGGGACAGCGAGAAGTGAGAGTGCGAAGGCAGCGAGGTTGCCGGGAGGTGTGGAAAATATCCGGACAGCGGACCTAATTGCCTTGAGACGCGCGTTTCAGACGCACAAAGACGCACGACCGTCTTGGCTCTCGCCCATCGGGGCGCCGTCGGGGCAGGCTCGGATCTGGGCCGTGCCGGGGTTCCGATAAGAGGGGGGCAGGCAGAGGAGAGTAGGGCTGTTCGGAGGGCTGTCTGGAGGGCATTCAGCAGCCCTGTTGCCAGAGCAGAGGCTTCGTTTGCGTGATGGCCACTGCCGCGCTTCCCGTCTCACTAGTCTGCGATGGCGGGCGGAGTCCGAGGCGTGTGGGGCAGACAGTCAACGATTCGGCAGTGGGAGCGGCCAACGGTAGCCGTCAAACGGTGGCCGCCAGGCGGTGGCCCAACATCAATTGCCTGATTGTCTGCGTGCGATCCGCTGCAGCTGGGGCAGTGTCCTCTGATCGCGGCTGCCACTGGCCAGCCAGCGGCAACGAACCGCATTGAGCACAGCTTGGACGGCAGCCCACTGGCAACGAGCCGCGCTCACTACAACTTGGTCTAGCTTGCCGCCCCGAGACTGTGGCCATCGCAACCCCTGCCGAGGCTGCCCAGCCTATCTCATCTGCCTCTTCTAATCCCCCCAATACCATAGCACTTGGAGCTACAGCCAGACTGACGCTTGACAGCTCTCCCACTGCTAGCGGCACCCCCGGGCTTGGCATGCGTTCGAGACACGCCTAAGCATCAGCAGTCGGCGCTGAGCATCCGCCTGCGGGAAATAGGCCTGGCAAAGTCTGGCAACCCATTGTAAAGGGATGATGGAGGAATGGTCAGTGACGAAAGCACAAAAAGGGGCCCAGCTATATATGATGACACCGCTGTGAGTGAGTGCCCAGTGGGGGGGCAGTGCTAGTCCCTATTGGGTGGCTGTGGCAAGCCTGCTGGCCAGAATGCGACATTTCACCGGCGCGGCGGTCGGGCGGCTGCCGGGTTTCGGTGCTGTCAAACCTCAGAAATGCAGGGCGAGGCGAGTTGCCAGGCGAGTTGCCAGGCTAGTCGCCAGGCGAGTTGCAATGCCGAGTCAGCCGATTTGCGTCAATCCCTACCAGGACCTAGTTTTACTGCCCACCCCGACCGCCCGGCTGTGCACGGCTCGCGGAGCAGCCCTGAGCGGAGCCAGGCGGAGGCTGGTGGGCTGGGGGGGGCTAGTTGGCAAATCATTGTCTATGGCGACAGCGTCTATGTAGAAAGGGGCAGTTTCGTGGCATTGTCTATGTAGAAAGCGGTTTGCAGCCCGCTCCAATGGCCAGTCGCAGGCCGCACGCCAGCCCTGCGCAGCGCTCACCGGGGCCATGAGACCCCGGAGAAAACTCAGAGCCACAGCTAAGCAAACCTGACTGACTCAGCTTCTACCACAATAAATAATCAAGCTAGTATAACAGAATGCTTCTCTGGCTGGTACACAAACGTGTAGTTGAGGCTCGTCGCAGTGAGGCTCTTGTCATTGCCGCCGCTGCCCTGGTGCAGCACCATGTTGCAGGCAAAGCCAAACTTGTCCTCGTCGAGACTCAAACGACCTGTCATGGTGACTATGTAGTTGCGCATGCCTGTCGACAGCTGGTGGACGTCAAGCCCCGAGATCTCGTGGCGGGTTTTGGGCAGGGCGTTGACAAGCTGGGCAAACACTTCGCGCCCACCCAGGGGGTTGCCGTTCCAAATGACGGCCGCGTCCGGAGCTACCCGGCTGGAGACGTTGGTACGCTGGCGGTCTATCGCATCGAAAAAGGACGTCGCAAAGTTCTGGCAGTCTCGCAGGTAGTTCATGTCTGGAGGAATTTTTCAGTGGGCTGAAATTTATGTGCTATGCGACGTAATCGGCCTGGGCATGCGCGCCCAGGCCAATCTCGCAGAAAAGAGAGCTCTGGATCCGCTGAGTTCAGCGACTTTCCCGGGCATGATTTTTCTCCAAGTTTTTGAGCTGAATTTTATTTGCTGGAGCTATTGAAAATTGGTGCCTGGCGTTCAGAGAGCGGATAGCTGGCGGCCAATGGCGGTGTCGACGCACCAGCCAACGAGCGCAGCGGGCACTGCGGGATCCAGGGGCGGAGTGTAAGCATTTGGGGCATCCCGGGTAGCCCGCTGGACTGGTGGCTGGCCTCCGGCCCCGCTGGGGCCCTGCCCCAGACCCCGTGGTGCTCGCGCTCTGCGCTCGAAACCGCAGCATAGCACGACAGCAGGAGCAGTGTGAAATACCGCTCCATCCACTCCATTTACCCGTAATGCAGCGCTTTCCAGGATCATTGGCGTTTCACCGACCAGCGTCGTCCAATATCGACCAATGTCGATACCTTTGAGACCGGCGGATCTCATGCGAGCTCCACGTGCTTGTGCATGCGCATTTGTCGATGCTTTCCTATTTGGGCGCCCCACCTTCGCCAGCCAAAGGTCTGACTGTCTGTCGACTGCAGGGTCTGGGGCATGCCAAGCTGGCTGGCTGGATCGCTGGAATTGTCAATAAATAATAAATAGTCTCTACCGCCGACGAAATGGCTTCTTGCCCTTTTGGATCTTGAGACGGCGGTAGTTGGCTCCCTGCTTGCCCGTTCCAAGACCCTCTGCCTCGGTCGGCTTCATGTTGTAGAGTCGCGTCTTGCGCTTGGGTTTCCGCTTTTTGACGCCTGGCTTGTCTCCGTCTCCCGCCGGCGTCTCCTCCTCGGACTCTGATGACGACCCAAACAGCACCTCTGTAATGGACAGCTCCGGGCCGGCCGCGGCACCGCCCTCGGCGTCCCCGGCCGCCACGTCTTCCAGCCCCTCCAGCTCGTCCATCTCCTGCACCTCGCGGAAGATGGCCGAGAGGCCCCGCATTTTGCGCCGCGGAGCCATGGGCGACAGGTCCGCCATGCTGACGCGCGCCCCTGCTCGCAGGTACGCGGGGGTCTGCTCGGGGCTCGGCTCCGAGTTCTGGGCCGCTTTCCGAGGGGTCACTGGAAGCGCAGCGTTCTTTCGGGGCGTCAGCGGTGGCCGCATGGCGCTGTCGCCGGGGGCCGCCTCCTCCTCCTCGTCAGACACGATGGTCGTCTCAGCCTCGGCTACCGGCGCCAGGCGCATCTTGACAGGGCTCAGGTCCAGCAGGCTCAGCACACGGCCGGCCTTCTGCGGTGTGGGGCCCAGAAACGCCGGGGACTTGGCCTTTGTGGGCGTTTCCTGGTGCTCTGGCGGATTTTGCTCAACGACAGCAGAGCCACGTGATTTCCGGGGAGTCAGCGGTGCTGGTCGGCTGGAAGCCGATTCGGCACTATTACCCCCTCCTTCTGCTTCCCTTTTCTCTTCTTTTTTCTCCTCCTTCTTCCTCTCCCTCCCGCCCTTCTCCTTCGGCCTAGCGCCGTCCTTGAACCTGCGGTACTCCTGGTACTTGGCGTGGATCTCTGGAATTGCCTTTACATCTTCTTTTTCCGGCCGACGGCCCTGTGTTTGCTCGAATTTTCTTTCCCATGCTTTGATTTCTGATCTGACGGTCTCCATGAAGAGAGTGGAAGTCGGAAGCGACGCGTTTGGCGGGCTAATTAGTGCGCGTAGTGGCGCGTAGTGGGGTCCCAGTGTGCAGCCAGTGGGGGTGGCCACTGACAGCTGCACGGACAGCAGTGCTGCAGCGAGAGGAAAGGAGAGTGAGGAGATGAGAAAAGCTCTAGAAAATGTAGAGAATGCTCTGGACCAGATACTATCTCCAGAATGCGCCCAAAAATCAACTTTGTTCCCGCTTTAAATGGCTGCAATTCTCGCCAGTCCCCAGTTCGCCTGTGACTGGGGGCACTCACTAGATGGCAAGGCGCCATCCCCGGACCCTTCACGACTATCGTCTGCTGACGCACAAGCAGGAAGTAAGAGAGCTTTCTCTTTATTGTCCTATCATGCCCAATCTTCAAGCTTTGCCAATAGCAGTCTCACTGAGGGCCCTGTACAGCCCTACCGCCACCGACAACTACCTGGGTCTGTTTTCGGAGAATGCCAGGGGTGAGTGCGAGGATCGCCAGGGTTGCCCCGGCTACCAAGGGCTGCCGGGCTCTCCAAGATGCCCGGGCTTCGCCATTTGACTTCTGACTGTGCCCTTGACAGCCTCTCCGGAACATTGCCTCGCGCCCTCAGCGCTGCCTGCCCCTATCCGGCCTCCGCCCACTCCGTGAGCTCAGATAATCCAAACAAGCCGGACAATCCAAACAATCAGGCAACCCAGAACATCAGACAATCCGCACACGAGCCAGAGTGAAAAAAGGTGCGCTTCTAGTAGCCTTGCATAAAGTATCTTTGTGCCCCGTCTTGCCTGCTCTTCCACTCCACCCTGCCTTCGTCACTGCTGCCCGCAACCCACTACCACGTGACCCACCACCCGATGACATGGCTGAGCCCCCAGACTCCACCATGGCCACCCACACCCATCAACCAAAGCTGGCTTCCTACCTTCCACAATGCCTCCAGCTGCCGTGACTCAAGGTTTGTATTTGCTTGCCACTGATTGGACACAGCATTGACCAGTTGCTGCCACTCTATATGCTCATCCACACCCCACACCACCACCCACTAACACAGAAGCTCTCTACGCTGCGCTCCCGGCCACGGAGAGATCCGAGCCCACCCGTCTCTCCTACAATCCCAAGTCGGACGAAATCTGCTACGTTTCTGGGTCTTCTGTCTTTGTCAGATCGCTCTCAGATCCCTCCAAATCCAGGCAGTTCACAAGCCACCTGTTTCCGACCACCGTGGCCCGCTTCTCGCCATCAGGCTTCTACATTGCCTCGGCCGACAATGCGGGCAATGTCAAAATCTGGGACTGCAAGGGCGAGGAAATGATTGTCAAGTCCGAGTTCCAGGTCATTAGTGGCCGCATCAACGACCTGGAATGGGACGCCGACTCTCAGCGCATCATCGCTGTCGGCAAGGGCAAAGAGCGTGCGGGACACTGCTTTACCTACGACACGGGAAACTCTGTGGGCGAGATCTCGGGTCACACCTCCACCGTCAATGCCGTCTCCATCCGTCCCTGCCGCCCATATCGTGCCGCCACGGTCGGCGACGACGGTGACCTCGTCTTTTACAATGGCCCGCCGTTCAAGTTTGCTCGCATTGTCAAAAAGCACACCAATTTTATTCGTGATGTCGCCTTTTCGCCAAATGGCGAGCATCTTGTCTCGGTCGGTGCAGACCGTCAAATCATCTTCTACGACGCTAAAACGGGCGAGTACAAGAATGCCCTCGACAAGCAAGACGCATCCATCTACGGCGTAGCCTGGTCTCCAGACTCGCAGCTTTTTGCCACCTGTCAGGGAGACGGCGCTGTCAAGGTGTTCTCGGCTGAGGACTGCCAGATTGTTGACGAGTGGCGCGACTCCAATGTGCTCGCCAACCAGGTTCTCGGTGTGGTTTTTGCTGGCCCCAAGAAGCTTGTCTCTGTCAACCTCGCTGGTGAGCTCTCTGTCCGCGAGATTGGTAGCAAGGAAGCCACCACCATTACTGGCCACCAGGTTTCGGTCACGGCACTCAAGATCTACGACGGCCAGATTTACTCTGGCTCTTTCGATGGACGCTTGGAAAAATGGTCTGCGGAAGGAACTGCCACTCCGGTCGCCAAATATGATGCCCTGATTGCTGGGTTCGCTGTGTCCTCTTCAGAACTCTTTGCCGTGTCATGGGATGATCGGCTCAGCAAAGTGGGCCAGAATGGCGGCTCTGCCATCAAGGGCCAGCCAAAGGGCATTGCATGTGGATTTGGTCACATTGCTGTCGTCAGTGAAACCAACCTGCATCTCTTTGACGCTGCTGGTAAGCAGCTGAAGGAGATTCCACTCAAATATCCTGCAGCCTCTATCGCCATTGGTGACAACCTCGTGGTTGTGGGTAGTACTCAGGCTAGCAAGATTTACTCTTATGACTTTACCCTCTCTGCAACCAAGCCGGAGTTTGCTCCACTTCGAAACCCACCCTCGTGCTTCCAAATCTCGCCTGACGGCAAGTACCTCGCTGCGGGCGACATTCAGGGAAAAATTGTTCTCTACTCTACTGCTGATGGTTCGGTGGTAACTACAAGATGGGCCTTCTGCACGTCGCGGGTGACCTCTATTGAGTTTGACGAGAAAAGCGATCGTGCCTTGGTTGGCTCTCTAGACAGCAATGTGTTTGTTTATTCCGTGTCTGCTCCTAGTAAGCACAAGGCAGCCAAGAACGCACATAAGGGTGGTGTGAATGCTGTTTCTTGGTTGTCAGACGACGAGATTGTGTCTGGCGGTGCGGATGGTGCTGTCAAGGTCTGGAAGCTGACCTAGTGTGAAACTCGTATAGATTAGAAAAACAATTTCGGGAACTACACTTATCTACAAGAGCTTTTACTCATTTTTCCATTCGGCCTTTCTCTTCTCAGCGAAAGCAGTCATGCCCTCCTTCTGGTCAGCCGTGGCAAAGGACGCATGGAACAGTCTGCGCTCAAATCTCAGGCCAGCCTCGAGAGAAAGCTCATATGACTCGTTGATGGCTTCTTTGACAGCCTTGACAGCCAGTGGTGAGTATGAGGCAATTTCTGCTGCGATCTTGACAACCTCGTCGACAAGCGAATCAGCGGGGAACACAGCGGCCACGAGACCGTACTTCTCAGCCTCCTGGGCTGAGATATTTCGACCAGTCAGACATAGCTCCATCGACTTAGACTTGCCAATATACTTGGTCATGCGCTGAGATCCTCCACCTCCAGGCAAGACACCCAGCTTGATTTCGGGCTGGCCAAACACTGCCCGATCACCGGCATACATGATATCGGTGGCCATGGCCAGCTCGCAGCCACCACCCAAAGCGTAGCCATTGACAGCCGACAGAATTGGCTTTCTGATGCGCTTGATATCGGCCCAGAAGGCCAGCATGTCGCTGGAATATGCCGAGGCATAGGTATTGTCGCACATTTCCTTAATGTCGGCTCCGGCAGCAAAGGCCTTAGTGGAGCCAGTCAGAACAATGGCACCGACCGATTCGTCAGCATCGGCCTTGAAGAGCTCGGCATTGAGCTCCTTCATAAGATCATTGCACAGCGCATTGAGCGCCTTGGGCCGATTCAGCGTGATGAGCTGGACGCCCTTTGCGGGGGCCGAAACCTCAATGTACTGGTGGGCTGCGGGGGCCGAGGCAGAGAAGCTGCGCATCAGAGGGCCGCTGGCTCGCACATATGCAGCATTGAGTCTTGTAGCTAGCTTGAACATGTGACTACTGAGTAAATTAAGGGAAAAGTGTCGCTATGACTGCGGGGGGATGGGACCCAATTTATAGTGACAGGTGGGAGTGTGGGGGAAGTGGGTTAGCCGAACATGCTCCGAGGGCCAACCGAGGGAGAGAAAGACATTCGGGGAGTAGTCTGCAGAATTAGAGATTCGGCACCAATACTGGAGAGAAGAGGCTAAAGGGGGATTGACTCGCTGGCAGCGCTGCAGGGGTATTTCAGCGGATAAATAAGCTCCCTGCTAGGGCGGAGCGGCGATGGTGGGGTCGCGGGGTAAACCCGAGCAACAGAGAAATAAAACAAGGGGTGGGCGGGATATGACCGAACATCGTTGAGGGGTTTAGATCCAGGGTTCGGTCGACCATTTTTGCCTCCGGCGGACACCCCATTCCAGATCCGATTTTGCAGCGGCAGCAAGAAATCGGCAGCCAGACATCGGAAGCCAGACATTGCCAGCCAGTGATCGCCAGCAGCCTGTAGCAGTTCAAACAAGTTCTATATCCTACAACCGCTCACTCTCATGAGCCTATTTACAAACCCATCTGCGCCTGCTGCTGCAGGGCGTTGGTTCTGGACAGGATCTCCAGGTGCTTTCTCAGGTCAGGACGCTCCTTGGTAATTCTGAGCTGGATGCGCGTAGCATCAATGTACTGCAGGCACTGGACAACTTCCGGGCCGGTGCGCAGCAGCTCCAGGTTGCGCTGGAACAGCTTGAGGGCGTCCTCGGATTTGTCAAACTGCAGGCACAGGTTGGCGAGCGTGCCAATGGCAATGTCGGAGCCCGGGTCCAGAGCAACGGCCTTACGGCACAGCTCTTCAGCCTTGGAGGCGTCCTGCGTCGACTGGAACACGGCCAGAGCCTTGTTGATGAATGGAAGAACGTTGACATCACCGACTGCCTTGCTGGTCTCGAGGTCAATGGCCTTGTCAAACTGCTTGATGGCGTCGGCAAACTTCTGTTGGTCGGTCAGGATCTCACCGTAGTAGGTGTACACGTCGGTGACAGTCGGGAAGCGCTTGAGAAGCTCGACAAACTGGTCCATGGCCGCCTTGACCTGGCCCATACGGTAGCGGGTGACGGCAAGCTGGATGTGGGTGTAGACAAAGGAAGGCTCGAGCTCGATCGACTTTTCGTAGTCACGGACGGCAGCAGCAAAGTCGCTGGTGAGGAAAGAGATCTGGCCACGGTGGTAGTAGACATCGGCCGAGGTCGGGTCAATCTTGAGCGCCTCGCTGAAATCAATGTTGGCCTGCATGATGTTGCCCTGCTCCATGTGGATGGAGGCGAGGCGGGTCCAGGTACTGGCGGCTGGCTTGAGGGCGATGGACTCCTCGATGGCCTTGAGGGCGGCATCGAAATCGTTCATGAGGAACTTGAAGGTACCGAGGTACTCGAGGGCCAGGGCGCGCTCGGTCAGGTCGGAGGCATCGAGGGCCTGCTCAAGGTATGCGTAGGCCTGCTCGTAGGACTCGGCCGACTTCTTGGCCATGGCATCGAGCGCCAGCTTGAGGTAGTAGTCGCCGGAGTCCGGAGCCGCGTCGGCCACGGCCTGCGGCAGCGGCTGCGGGCGGTAGGCGGCCAGATACGCCGTGGTGAAGGCGCTCGACGGCAGCTTGGTGGTGGTGCGCGAGTCCAGAATGTCCTTGGCCTGGGCCTCGGCTCCAAGCTTGAGCACGCGGTCGACAGCCGTCGTCAGCGCACGGTCCTTGAAGGCCGTGATGATGCACGCACAGGTGAAGTCAAACGCCGAGTCGTAGTACTTGCCAAGCTTCTCGTAGGCAATGGCCCTGCGGCTCATGCACTTGGTGTACTTGGGATCGATGGCCAGGGCGGCCGTCGTGTCCTTGACAACGTCCTCAAAGCGGCCCAGCTGCGTGTAGCAGGCGGCACGGTTCGACAGGTAGATGGGCTCCTGGGCCCAGCACTTGTAGGCCGTGGAGTAGAACTCGATGGCGTCCTCGTACTTCTTTTCGGTGAAGGCCTTGTTTCCGGCAGCCTTGAAGGAGTTGCCGAGGCTGACCCGGTCCTCCTCGCTCAGCGCCTCCACCTTTGCCCAGTCGGTGATATCGGGCACCTCGACCTTGTATTTGGGGTCGGTGACGTAAGCAAAGCCACCTGGAGCCACGCGGGGCTCAGAGGACTCTGCAGGCGCGGCAGATTTGCTCTTTTTGGCAGCTTTCGAGGCCGGCTTGGAGCCTGCCTGCGAAGAGGAGGGCGCCGACTGCAGCGACGAGGTGTACACCACAGCCGAGGTTGCAGCGGCCACGGCCAGTACCGAGGCAATCACGGCCGTTCGGTTGTTGGCGAAGAACGCACTCCACGACGAATCAGACATGTTTCTGTATGATTGGAAGCAACTGGTGTGAGTTTGGGTAACGTTTTTGGGTTGGCCTGGAATTTCAATTTTTCAGTGGGGCGCGCGGCTGTGGCGAGTCAGGGGAGGCCGGACCTGAGACCGGGCTTCGTCGAAGGCCAGTCGGGGGGCTACTGGAGCGGCCAGCCCTCGAATGGCCTGCCAGAACCTCGTGGTCTGAAATGGCCTTGCAGGGGATCCCTTCGCGAGGCGATAGCCAGTTGGGCAGTGAGCGGGTGAGAATGCGCGCACCAACCCTGGCTGCGTTGCTCTGGGCCCAGCATTCGGAAGCCTTCGATTCGCCTCCCAGAGCAGCACAGCCGCATGCTGCGCGCCAGGACTGCTAGTGCCGGGCTGCCCGCTAGTGGGATCCAATGGGCGTGAGTGTGAGTGCTCCGATGGGGGGTTGGACTCGTCTGGTATTCTGGCTCTGTGATGCTGAGTCCATACTGGTCCCCCATATCCCTTTTGGCGAAGTGGCTGGCTACCCGAGCCTTCGCTGGTCTTGGCTAGTGCTACACTTGTCCACAAGCTATATAGGGAACGCAGTATTCGCCGGCACCCCGCCAGCAACGCAGGAATACAGCATGGTTGAGAGGAGGGCTGGCTCAGCCACCAGGCCACCAGGGAAGACCAGCCGTCAGGGAAGACTAACCAACAGTGCACCAGCAAGGCGAAGAACCCATATCCCTCCCCCCTGGACCTCTTCCTGAACTGTTAGACTCGCTCCGGATGCACGGCTGTGCACTAGCGGAATCTCCGTGTCAGCTGCCCGCGCTGCCTGAGCTGCTGACTGCTGACAGAATGTCAAAGACTCGGGATCGATCTGAGACAGGCACCTGATCTCACTTCGAGAGTCACTTTCGGCGCCCCAAATTTCGTATCGAATATCGTGCCGTAAGAGCCTGGGCTCGTCCCATTCTTCCCATGAGCCCCTCAGCGACATTCCGCGACAGGAACCCCCCCACGCACAGCGACCGCGGTGGGGTAAGAGAAGGCTGTCAGCACCCCCGAGGAGGCTCCGAAAAATACCAGCGGCTCTGGCAACCGCCAGCCAGCCACCAGCTGGCAACAGTTTGCCCGCTCCGCCCCCAGAGTTTCCCCATCCAGCGCGGCCCCCCCCACCCAGCTTCTCCCATGACCACCCATCCCGGAACAACCTGCTGAGTAACATGCCCCCGCTGAGCCAGGTCCCACGGAAAATTACCTTGCCACGTGACCCGCCCGCCCGCTACGAAAACCCGCTTCCACCCAATAAAGAGGCACCGCTTGCCAGGTTTCCAACCCAACACACCCCCACAAACCAACTACAACTGGAGATGCTTAGAAACACTAGGCTTTTGAACAGAGCCTCGGCCAGATTGGTCCGCTCTTATGCCACCGAAGTCGGTAAGTATTTTCGCACTACGTGATTGGCTGCCAGCAGGCACCCGTTTCTCCCGGAGGGCTCCAGCCCAGCTTCAGCTTTCCCTACACCCCCACCCAACAGAATGGCGGGCCGTGCAAAAAACGCCCGGCGGGCCAGTCTGCGAGACAACAGCGGCGGTTTATGGCAAAGGCAAAGCAGAGGAATGCGATGTGATTCAAAAAACGCTTCTTTTTTGTGTCTCTGGCCCCGCAAGCGCCAAGCCAGCGATGCCGCGCCGTGCGGGGTTGCCCCCACCATCGTGCCTGACAAACTTGCACTCGCTTCTCTGCCAGGGCATGTTATGTTCGAAGGTGGATATGGGCTTGTCTCCGGACTGGCTGTGCGCTGACCCAAATTCCGTAGTACTTGCTGCCCTCGCTGGCTGAGGCTGGATGTAAATGCTTGCCATTATTGCTTGGCATCGCAACACAGCGCTGGCGGGCCGTCAGAGGACTCTCAGGAATTTTGATGGGGCTCAGTGGCTGGCAATGGCATCGAATGTCCAGTTTTCTATTGCAGTGATACTCCAACCAGAACTAACTCAGAACACGACGTTGTGGTCATCGGCGGTGGCCCAGGCGGCTACATTGCCGCCATCAAGGCCGCTCAGGAAGGCTACAAGACCGCCTGCATCGAGTCAAGAGGCAAGCTTGGCGGCACCTGTCTCAATGTCGGCTGCATTCCCTCCAAAGCCCTTCTCAACAACTCACATCTTTTCCACCAGATCCAGCACGACACGAAAAAGCGCGGCATTGATGTGACTGACGCCCAGATCAACATGCCCAACTTCATGAAGGCCAAGGAGGACGCTGTCGATAGCTTGACCTCGGGTATCGAGCTCCTCTTCAAGAAGAACAAGGTCGAGTACTACAAGGGCCACGGCTCCTTTGTCGACGAAAACACCGTCAAGGTCGACCCTATTGAGGGCTCCGAGGAGACTATCATCAAGGCTAAGAACGTCATCATTGCCACTGGCTCCGAACCCACGCCGTTTCCCGGCATTGAGATCGACGAGGAGAGAATCGTCACCTCCACTGGCGTCCTTTCCCTGAAGGAGGTCCCTAAGAGACTGGCCATCATTGGTGCTGGTATCATTGGCCTGGAGATGGGATCTGTCTGGTCGCGTCTCGGCACCGAGGTTACAGTTATTGAGTTCATGAACAATATTGGCGGTGCCAACATTGACGCCGAGCTCTCCAAGCTCGCCCAGAGATCGCTCACCAAGCAGGGCCTCAAGTTCAAGCTCGGCACCAAGGTCACCTCCGCCTCGCGCGAAGGTGACGTTGTCAAGATCCAGGTCGAGAACGCCAAGTCTGGCAAGACCGAGGACCTTGAGGCTGATGTCCTGCTCGTCGCTGTAGGTCGTCGCCCCTACACCAAGGGTCTCAACCTTGAGGCTATTGGTGCTGAGGTCGACGAGAAGGGCCGTGTCGTCATTGACCAGGAGTACCGCACCAAGCACACCAACATTAGATGCATTGGTGACGTTACC
Source organism: Grinbergsozyma bentonensis (assembly GCA_030561725.1). NCBI lineage: Eukaryota > Fungi > Ascomycota > Dipodascomycetes > Dipodascales > Trichomonascaceae > Grinbergsozyma > Grinbergsozyma bentonensis. Next base: position 51,869 of record JAKTYB010000062.1, on the reverse strand, counting down.
TTTGGTGCCATGCTTGCCCACAAGGCCGAAGAGGAGGGCATTGCCGCTGTCGAGTACCTCAAGACTGGCCATGGTCATGTCAACTACGGCGCCATCCCCTCCGTCATGTACACCCACCCCGAGTTTGCCTGGGTCGGCCAGACCGAAGAGGAGATCAAGAAGGCGGGTATCAAGTACAATGTGGGCAAGTTCTCTTTTGCCGCTAACTCCCGTGCCAAGACTAACCTTGACACTGAGGGTGTTGTCAAGATTCTTACCGACAAGGAGACGGACAGAATCCTTGGTGTCCACATTGCTGGCCCCAACGCTGGCGAGATGATTGCCGAGGGTACCCTTGCTCTTGAGTACGGCGCCTCTGCTGAGGACGTTGCTAGAACCTGCCACGCCCACCCGACTCTGTCGGAGGCCTTCAAGGAGGCGTGCCTTGTTGCTTACAACGGCAAGGCTCTCAACTCGTAAAAAGAGTAATTGTAGTTAGCTTTTTAGTCATTGTTAAAGACTTGTAGTAGTTTCAATGTATAGTTGAACGTGTAGTGCGTGATGCGATAAATATGTAATGTCTATGCAGGAGAAGTTTGGTACTGGAGCCTAACGCCGTCTAATAGCCCCAATCAAAATCTCTAATGCCCATGGCAGGGTTTTTGCGGCATCCCCAGGGAAGTACCAGCCGTCCAGCTGCTGAGAAGCTTCGTCGATCTCAATGTTAAAGATGGCCACCTTTCCGCCGCCATGGGTCACATCATCAACAAAGCCCGCTGCAGGATACACGGTGCCAGATGTGCCAATTACAAGAATGAGGTCGACCTTCTCAGACATGAAATCGTTCACCTTTGTCATAGCTAGCAACGGAATCTGTTCTCCAAACCAGACAACACCGGGACGAAGCAGTCCCGTTCTGCACTGCGGGCAAAGAGGAAGATCTTCGAGAGGAATGTCTTTAAGCGGCTCCTGTGGACTCGTTCGCAGGGCCGGCACCAGGGGCTGGGTGAAGTCGACACCAGAATAAGAGCACATGAAGGAGGTACACTTCACGGTGAAGAGATCACCATGAAGAGCCACAAGGTTGTCTCTATCATGGCTGGCCCGCATAGAAAGCCCATCGACATTTTGAGTGACTGTCAGGAATCTCTCTTTCCGCTTGCGCGCCAGTTGCACCAGTGCATAATGGCCGTCGTTGGGCTTTGCTGCCAGGGCGGCTTCCCTGCGGGCAGAATAAAACTGCCAGACAAGCGACGGGTCATTTTCAAAGGCATCAGGAGTAGCCAGTTCCATGGCATCATACTCCCTCCAGAGGCCCCCGGCGCCACGAAACGTTGGCAGGTTGGAGGAGGCAGACAGGCCCGCGCCGACTAGGGCGAGGATGCGTTTGGAGGAGCAGAGATAGGACTGGAAAGAGGCCAGATCGGAGGAAAGCATTGTGACAGAGGAAAAACAGGAAATCAAAGGAAGAATGGGTTATGAACAGTCTTCGCAGAGGCGATGCTCTGTCTGCCCTTTTAGTGCCCTTGCTCTTTACCTATTGAACACTGGCAATTGTCAACAGACAAAGGGGGAGTTGGAAGAGGGCGAAGAAAACTGCCTCTGTAAATAAGTCAAGAATCAGGAACAGTTTTTACCAACTTCTTTTTGCTTGCTGTTTCCCAGGTCTCGTTTCTGCGCACAAGCGTGTTGACAAGCTTTTGGCGGGGCGTCTGCGCAAGACTTGGGTCTGCCCCGCCGAGGGGCAGAGTGGGGCAGATAGGAAGAGAGACTTTCTTGGACCGGGGAAACACGAGGTGGGGGAGGGAACCGTCCGTCCAAAGAATGCCTGACTCCAGGCAGTACATAACGCGTACAGTGTAAACTGTTTGCTCTTGTGGGCAGTTAGTGTCCGTTAGGAGGTCAAAGAGCTCAGCCCGCTGCAGTAGCCCGCTGGAGTAGCCCGCTTGGGCCAGTGCTGGGTTGTGCAAGAAAACCCGCGAAAGTGTCCCCAAGCGTCGCGGGGCAGTAGCCGCGGATTTCAGGGTAAGGCCGGCCGAAAAATGAATGCAATTGCTCATTGACGCGCTTCTAGCCCACTGGCCATTGTCAGTGACCCACTGCCAGTCCCGGCTGCAGTCCACAGCCACAGCCTTTTCAGCACTGGCTCCACTGTCTTACACCCACTAAATTCTCCCACTAGCTTCTCCCACTAGCTTCTCCCACAGCTTCTCCTACTAACTTGCCCCCCACTAAATTCCCAAATTCCCAGATTTCCAAACTCCCAAACTCACCCAAAATCCCAAAAAATCCCAACCTCTCCTCCTCACCTCGACTCAAACTCGACAACTCCAGCAACATGTCGGCGATGGAGGTGGACGACACGTCTGCCCGCACGCCAGAACAGATTCTCAAAAACACCCTTATCTCCATTCTCGATGGGATTGGTCAGCTGCGGGACCCCAAGGATAACCACGACGCCAGCGACGTTTTCCAAACCCTGCCAGACCGAAAACTGACACACTACTACCGCATCATCAAGCGGCCCATGTCGCTTTACAGAATCAGACAGGGCGTAAAACGCAACGAGTACGACGAAGACCCGCGTCTGTTCTTTCGTGACATTGCCCAGATCGTCTGGAACGCCAAGACCTTCAATTCTCCAGATTCGTTTATTTACACCGACGCCGTACTGGTCGACGAGTACCTGAGAAAGCGCATCGAAGAGCTGCGTGCCGACCCGCCGGTGGAGATTCTCGAGGGCATCGAGTACCAAGATCTCGGTCCTATCCCCACGCCAGCCGAAATTGAGGCGCTGGCGGCCCTGCCGGAAGAAGATGAGGCCAAGCGCAAGCGCGGGCGCCCAAGAAAGGTTTACGTGCCTGAAGAGGAACAGGCAGCACTCATTGCAGCTGCCCAAGAGCGCCAGAACCCACGCCAGTCCTCGCTCAACGCAGAAGTTCTTCCCACCCGGCGCACCCTCCGGCTTCGCACCTCCATGCTTGCCCACCACAACGACGAGGATGACGATGACGATGACCTTGACTCTGAAGATGACTCGGACTCGGACTCGGATGGAGACGGCCGCCGCAGAAGTGGCCGTCCGCGCCGTGCTGCCGTGACCGCGGCCCAGCGCAAGAAGCTGGCGGAGATGCAGGGAGCCCCGGGCAGCGCCCTGGACGACCCTCGTCGCCGTCGCGGCCGACCGCCAACCGTAGACAAGCCTCACGAAGCTCGTATCAAGGCCGTGAACCGTGGAGTGCGTCGTGATCGTGACGACCACGGCAGGTTTAGGTACCTCGCGTTTGAAAAGCTGCCAGACCCCAAGGAGTACCCCAATTACTACAACGAGATCAAGAATCCCATTGCGCTGGACCGAATCCGCAAGAAAATCAAGGGCAGAGAATACGAGAGTCTTGACGCGTACCTGGAGGATATGCGCCAGCTATTCAACAATGCGCGCTCCTTCAACGAGCCTGGCTCGGAAGTCTACGAAGATGCTAATATCCTTGAGCAGATTATGGATATGCTCGCAGAAGAAGAACGCAAAAAGTCGGACTCGGTTTACCAGGACCCGGAAAGTACATCCAAGGCTGGAAAGATCCCTCTCGACTCTGTAGAGCACCGCGGCGAGACTTATCGTGTGGGCGATTGGATCCACATTTCAAACCAAAACGACCCGTCCAAGCCTACCATTGGCCAGATCTTCACAATCTGGCAGCAGGCTTCCGACGGCCAAAAGTGGTTCAATGCTTGTTGGTACTATCGACCTGAGCAGACCGTCCACGAGTATCGTAAGCTTTTCTACGAGAACGAAGTGGTCAAGTCTGGTCAATATCGAGACCATCTTGTGGACGAGATTCTTGAAAAATGTTTTGTGATGTTCACCACAAAGTATCAGCGTGGCAGACCAACCGGAATTGGCAGTCGCTCTGTCTACTGTGTGGATTCGCGCTACAATGAGAACGAGAAGACATTCAACAAAATCCGCACGTGGAAGGCTTGTCTGCCAGGTGAAATAAGGTCTACGGATTATCCAATGGACAATTTTGATCGCGTACAGCAACTGAGACGCGTCGTTTCACCAATCAAGCATCTGCTTCCTGCTGACGCCAAGGAAGATGATCCTATTCCCGAGCCAAAGATGGGTGTTCCAAATGCACCGCCCATTGTTGGAGCTGTCTACAAACGGCCCATTGACCCTGACGATCCACCAGAGACGCCCACCGCTGACTTGCCGGATCAACCTACCCCGCAGTTCGTCCAACCGCCTGCCCAGGTTAATCACACGCCACAGCAGCACAGCTACCAGCCCACTTCGGCGCAGTTCAAGGTCACAATGCCGAGTTCTATGTCGCCAACACCTTACAACTACAACAGCAGTGCCAACAGTATGTCGCCAGTTGTGAGCAATGTGCCAGCTTCCATGTATTCACCGGCGACTTCATACCAGCGTTTCGCTACTGTAACGTCAGCATCATCGTCAGTCGGCCAGCCCCACTTTGGTATTAATCCTGCCCCGCCATCAACCTTCACCCTACCAGAGACAGTGCAGGCGCTGCTCGAAGCTAAGGACTGGTCAACGGTTGCGAAGGCTAATGGTTCGATGGCTTGGTTTTCCATGCCGCCAATCTATGTTGCCCAGCGCATCAGATCCTCTCTAAAGTCTCGACTCGCTTATCAAGGAGTGACGATGAAGTGCAAGGAATCAGACGTTGAGAATGATGAAGTTGTCAACCCTTACTCTCTTGGGCACTCAGCAGCCTACTTACAGTACAGAGTGAACAAGAACAAGGCTAAATAGATATAAATGTGTATAATAGATGGTTACCGGCTGAGAACAGACAAAATTGAAATCAATTCAACTAAAAGTACAAAAACAATTGACACACACAGTACCAATAAACTTTTCATAGTTGCTAGGCAAAGTAAACCAAAAAAGTAAAAATAACTACATGAGCTTTAAGACAATTCTAGTTACTCAGCTGAGCATCATCCAAGTATCAAAATCCAAAACAAAACCATGTAAGGGTATAAGAAAGAGTATAAAAGGCGCGGGGGGGCATGCTTATGCAACACCTCTGGACTCGGCCAGTGGTTGAGACTACGGGGGAAACTCCACTTAAGAAGAGGAATCACCGTAGATACCGAAGTACTGCTCAACGTTGTAGCTGCCGGGGCTCTTCCAGAGCTCATCGTAGGCAGCAAAGAGGTAAACGTCGTTACCAACAGAGGACTTGAGGGAGGAGATAGCAGACTCCTGCTCAGAGGTACCGCAGACGGCAACACCGTTGGTGTTACCCTGGTGAGGCCAGCCAGACTCAACAATCTGGACGCTCTTGGTGTAGCCAGCGTTAGAGCAAGCCTCGTAAACACGCTGAATCTGCTCAAGAGCCCACTCACCGGCGTTGGCAGCGGTGATGCCACCATCAAAGTAAGCATGGGCGTTGACAGCCATGTAGTCAGAAAGAGCACAAAGACCAGGGTTGTTGATGACAGCAATGAAAGTGTCGACAGCGACAACCTTGCCGGTGTAGCCAGCAGCGGTCAGGGCAGAGCGAGCAGTGGAGACGTAGCCAGCAACCTCAGAGACGGAACCGCCAGAGTTGACAATCTCGTTACCAACGGCAACAGCCTCGACGTAGTCCCAACCCTTGGTGGCCTTGACAGCAGAGGCCATGGTGGAAACACCATCAGCAATGGCATCCATGAAGTAGAGACCAAGGAAAACCTTCTGGTCCTCGGTGATGGCATCGAGAACGTACTCGACCTGGGAGCAGTCAACACCGTAAAGACGGATGACGTTGAAGCCAGAGAGCTTAGCAATGTCAGCAGCGACCTCAGCCTTGGTCTTGCAGGCACCACCAGAAGTGTAGGGGGTGTAGGTGATACCAAGGGCACCAGCAGAGCCAGCAGACTCGGAGGTGGACGAGGACGACGAGGAAGCAGCAGCCGACGAAGTCTCGGAGGAAGAAGAAGAAGAGGAAGAGGAGGAAGAAGAGGCAGCGGTGACCAGGGTGGTGGCAGCGTAAGCAGCAGGCTCAGAAGCGCTGGTCACGGCAGCAGTCGACTCGGCAGTGGTGGTGGGGACAACCTGAGCACCCTCAGTGACGTAGGTGATGGAGGTAACAGTCACGTAGTCAACCAGGGCCTCAGCCTCGGCCTCAGCCTCAGCCTCACGCTTGTGAGCGTGGTGGAGGTGGAGAGGCTGAGCCAGGGCGAGGGAAGCCAAGGTGGCAGAAACAGCAAGCTTGGAGAAAATCATAAGGAGAGACCGGCTCTTCTGGAGTTAGTATAATGCGTAAATGCAGAATTTGGGTGGACGGCAGTCACGGAAGGGACGGAATGCCAGAGCCAGACTGTGTGGAATGCAGAAAAAATTCAAAATAGAAGGGTATTCGCCAGGAATGTTCCTTTTCTTTCTTGTAGTGTCCCGGGAAATGCAAAATGTTCTGTAATGGAATGCCAGAGAGAGTGCGAGTGCAGAGGTAGGACTGTTTAAATTGCGAGCGGGCGTGTCGCTAAATAAGCTCTCGCGCCTGCAAGCATCAATCGCGTTTATGCGTCGCGGTCGCGGTCGCGGTTGGACACATTGCTATCTTGGGAAAGGTGCAGGGGCTGGGCACTGGGCGTAGTTGCCGGTTGTGGTGCTGCTGGGACATTTTCAGGAGGCTGCTGGTTCTGAGGGGTGCATGAAAAAAAAAGCGCAACGCGATCACAGTAGGGGTGCGATCGCCCCTCTACACAAAACAACCATGGCCAGGGGGAGAGTGCATCACAAGGGCCTTCGAAAAATGGAGCTGGCCTCGGCGAAAAGCACAATTAAGGCCAAATGTACCGCAACCTCGTTTCCAGACCCGGAGACCCACCAGCTTACTTCATTTCAAATTTTTTTACCCCTGAAACAAAACCCCACTAGGTGAGCCACAGTGGCGCACGCCTTCCCAGGCTCGGCATTTTAGTGGATCGTTGGGAGTTGTGACTGACCCTAGTGGGCGGTGCGTCCCACCCACAGCCAGTGGAATGTGCCGAGCCAAGAAAACTCCCAGTCCAAAACAAACACATTTTCCAGGGGGGATTGTCGAGTCAGGAAAATGTGGCACAGCGTAGCGGGATGGAGGGGAGAAGGGAAGGACCGGAGAGTGAGCAGCCCGGATGAAATCCAAGGAGTTTTTGTGTAGACTGTCGCTCTCGCCTGTCATGGCATTCCGAGACAACTGCCGCCGTTCCGACAGAAGCCAAAGCTTGGACTAGGGCCTGGTGTTTACCAAGCCCGTAATAAACCTTCGAGACGACATTGAGCCGTGGTTCGCAAGGCGCAAGATACTTACCAGTAAAATACAAAGGAAGGACTAGAACACAAAAGTTCTGGAGGGCAAGCTGGTTATAAAGAGATTGCTCTGCTTTGCTGAAGGAGTGAAGGGTAAGAGGAAGCGTTCAGGGAGTTCTGCACAACAAATAGGGAAACGGGCCACTGCAAGTGCCAGGGTTAGGGTGCGTCAGTTTGTGCCTTGGTGCGGCAATGAAATGTCTTGGGTGAGGCGGCGGCGGGGGTGTTCGGTGAGGCGTTGGGAGGCGGAATAACAGAGCACCGTAGAAGCGAAAATTTGGAACTGAGTAAGAGGGTGCGGAACAAAGAGGAGGAAAAGATAATTGGCTTGGAATTGGAGTATATTGGAGCGTGAAGGGGTTGGTGTGGACTAGCGCGGGTATTCCAGCGGCGGCTAGTACTGCTGCTGCCGCTTCCTGCCGGCCGCTGTGGCAGCTCGTTGCAGCAACGCCAGTGTCCTAGTTAGTGTTCCTCGGGGCCCGCAGTACCCATCCGCCTTGGCGCTTGCGTAGGGGAACTCGGGGAGGAGGGCAGCAGTCTGGTGAGGGGCTCTGCGGAGAGACTGTTGGCAGCAGAGGAGCCGAGGTGTTTCGAAATTGCGCTGAGAGAAACAGGCAGTACTGTAACGTCGGCCATGGCGGAAGGGAGTTGCGGTTTGCCGCTGCACGGCCGGAATTGTCCGCAGGCTGCGGTCTTGCCTGCCAAGCTCGAGGGCGCTCTGCCAGGGGGATAATGTTGGCACTACTTGCCCCTGCACTAGTAGCCTGCGCTAGTGAACCGTGGGAGGGGCTACTGCCGGCCACTGCGGGCTACTAGGCTACTGGGAGTTCTGTGCGAGCCAGTGGAGGCTCTCTGCTCAGAGGAGGGTGGGAGGTGTGGCGCGGCAGAAGCTGTCAATGCTGTGTAAACTACGACGGAGAGCAGAGAATGTTGGAGGTCAAAGAGGACAGCGTGGCAAAGTCCAAGACCTGGGGCTTGCAAATGCTCTTCAGCGGCTACTCTCTAGAAAATACCCCGGCTGCCGGCTGCCGGCAGCTCCTGCCAGCGGTCCAAGCGCACAGCTCGCCGCCATGGTAACCGCTAGGCTATTGCGTAACTGCCATGATTAACTGGGCCGGGTGCAGCTGGGCACATGTGACATGCAGGTGGTGCGGCCGCTTGCTTTTCACACCGAGTCACTGGCTGGGTCGGTGGGGCTGAAAATTATCTGGTGAGTGCCGGGAGTCGGCAGCATGGTCTAGAAGAAGTCTTTGGGTACGTCAATTATCTGCCTAGGCAATGAAGTATCTAGGCTCGCGGCCGACGGTGACGGAAGTTGTAGCTGGCATATCGAGCTCAACGCCGCTGCACCTGCACCAACATCTTCGCAGACGGCTGCAGCTGCTACTGGGCACTGAGGAGGGGCAGCGCCCCGACTGGGGTGTCACTGGCGCCTGTCTACCAAGGCTTGCTCGCCGAGGAAGTGCCAGGAGGAGATGGATGCGGGGAACCGCAAGGGACGAAAGAGACCAGCGATGAGTTGCTGCGAGTAGCACAGTGAGCGGTTTTCACGCAGCCGTTTTGTTTGTGTTACAGTGTACTTGATGCGATAAGTATTGTCAGAAAGTGCCTGGGCCTGCCTCGGTGCTTGGCCGTCAGATTGGCTGATAGGTGCTTGTCTCTGCCTTGTCTCGTCGGGCAGGATTTTTCTGCCTTACCTTTTCTGCTTTCTGCTTGCCTTGTCTGCATTGTCCGCCTTGTCAATCTGAAAATGCCTGTCTGCAGACTCCGGTGAATCTAACTGTATCCGCCTGTATTTGTCTGGGCCTACCGAACGCTGCTCCAGGCAGAAAACTTGGCGCAGTGGTCACTGGCAGCTCTACAAGGAATGTCTGATCTAGAGTATACAGAGAATCCAACGTTTTAGCCCACAGCTACTCGCCCACATCTACTCGCTCAGCTGCACAACCATTGTAGCCGTCCCCCACTAAACTCCTCACTGACTCCACTGACTACTTACTTCCTCCTCTGAACCAGTCCCAGAAGCAAATACATCTAGCACTGGGCTCCACGCTGGCAAACCCCGACCCCATTGATCTGCTTTCCGGACTTGCCGCGCCCCTACCCCACTCTGACTACCCCAGACTACCCCAGTCCTCTCCCATTTCGCCAGTGACTCTCCCCTATTCCTCTCCAGTGACTCTACCCTACCCCACCTAACCCTCACAACGGCCTCGGGAACGCAGATTGCCCCTCCAGACCCAAAAAGGCTAGCGCTTTGGCACTAGCCTCTAATGGCCGTAGCGTCCACCACCCCACCACGCAAGGCTCCCAAACAGGCCTAAACTGAGCCAAAGTGGGTCGTGGGCTCGTGCCATGTTTCACCTGCACCCTGAGGCCTGGTATTTTTTCACGGTCCTCGGCAGCACCCCTGAATCTCCCGCAATCCGGGTTCTGCTGCGGCAACGTCCGACCAGCTTGCGTGGAAGGCCGCTCCCGTCCAGCCAACTCTGCCGGACCGCTTTCTGCCTGACAAAACCGTCGCGGTGGCCGCACTCGGCTTGCTGTCCCCACCGGCCCACTGGGCCGAAGCGGCCGGTCCGGAATGGGGAAGCGGTCCGCCGATGTCACGTGACACCTTTGGGGCAGTGCCCCACTACATATGAAGGTTTGCCAAGCTGTTCGGAACAGGGCTGGTTTATCTTCTCTCCTGGGAGTTTCAGAATCACACACTGTCTTCTCAGAATAAATTTCTTTATCGCAATATCTCCTCCTTCTGATTACGCAGTGTGGGGCAACCCTGTGGACCTGGCAAGGCGACAGAGAGTACACCAAATAATCCTACCGTTTTTGACCTTCAACTTCAGATAACAGCAGAGGAACTGTTCACACTAGATAAGGGAAAGAATGACCTTGAAACTTCCAGGAGAGAGTATAATTCAACACTGACAGCCCGACTGGGGCTCTGCCCCGGACATCGTAGTGCTCCAGCTCCGTGGTTGCTGCAAGCTGAGCGCTTGAATCAACAATAAATTACAAAATAAATAGTCTAGACAACGGCACGCTTGATGTTTGTAAGCATGGCCTGGCGCTGGGCGGCTGCAAACGAGTCACGGACTAGCGTCTGCTGCGCGCGCTCCGAGTCGTCGTACGACGGCAGATCGCCAGCGTCTTCGTCGTCGTCAATGCCGTCCAGTGTGCTGCTGCTGCTGTCCTCGCCGCTGGCATCAGAGGCTGCGCTCGAGCTGACGGCGGAGTTGATGAGGCCCATTCGGAACGGCACAACGAGACTGTTACTGCGTATGCTGGGCAGAGACGCAAAAATGTCGCCGCCAGAAGCGAGCGGCAGAGGAAGGGACGGAGGCGGCGACGGGCTGGCAGGCGCAATCGTTTCGGCAGCTGCCGCAGGCTCTGGACTCGCGCTTGCTTGCGGCGAAGCAGCGCCAATAACCACCTCTCGCAGCTCGTAGCCGGGGTACGCTTCAATATCGTCGGTGGCCATGAGATCGGCATGGCGCTCCGACAAAACAGAAGCACTCGAGAGCGAGAAGGCGGCAGTGCTGCGTGGGCTACCAGTGCCCTTGAGCATGTGGTCGAGGACCCCCATGCGCAGACACGCCGTTAGGTACCAGCAAGTCAGGAGCACGGGACCCTTGAGAGGCGAATCGTGGCACCAGCCGAACAGGACGGATTTAGTGGCATTTGGAATGGCGGGGATGGCCTGGAAGAGGCTGCCGAGGAGCGAGGTAGCCAGTATGAGGGAGACGCCCAGCGTGCTGACTTGGAACGCAAAGTAGGCCCACGAGATGCCGCTGCGTCTCAGCTTGTGCGACGGCTTGGCGCCGTCGGCAAAAAGCCGGCGCTGCACGCTCAGGGCCAGCGTGCCCAGAGCGTGGTAAATGAAGTATGCAAGAAGCGATGCCCAGATTGCTTCGTGGAGTTTGAACGAGACGTACCGCTGGATTCCAGACGAGGCAATGTGCCAGTTGAATGGTCCACCGGGGCCGCCAGGGCCAAAGTCTCCGGGACCGCCTGGGCCTCCTGGACCACCTGGGCCATCTGGAACGGCGCCTGGCGGCTGGTCAAAGCGGCGCATTGGCCCCGAATTGAAGACGGCATCGTTGCGGTGCTTGGCGCCAGCAAAGGCCGGCACCAGCGTATGCGAGATGTAGCCCGTCATAGCGAGCTCAGCCACGGCGACTCCCACGACAATGCGCAGCTCATCAATGAGCCAGATGGGCAGGCGGCGCTTGGGGCGCTCGCGCGAGTGAATGTAGGCGAGGGTTGCGAGGGCGAGGATGCCCATGGGGAGCACGTGACTCAGCGGAACCATGTCGGGACCAAACATGCGGCGCGGAAAGTGGTGGGGTGGAGGAGGGCCTGGAGGGAAGTTGGGGTGGTATGGGGGAGGAGGGACGAACCAGTCTGGCGGATTAGCTGGAAAATCACGTGCAGACAGATGAGAGACGGCTGCGCTTCCGAGAGACAGGGCAAGCTGGGAAGCAGACGAGAGCAGCGCTTCTGGCTGATAGGGAGTGGGGTTGGCGTCTGCCACCACAGCAGCCGGCTGGGACATTATTTATATGCAAAAAAGCCAAGGGTCTGGCTTATGCGGGTCTGTTTTTCTTTGCAGCGGCAGCGGCAGCGGCAGAGGCTGAGCTGGGCCTGCGAGGTGGTCACCTACCGCAAGCGACCGCGAGTTGGGACGCTGGGAGATTTGGAGACGGCCTGGTTTTGGACAGGCAAGCAGCTTCAGGGCTGGGGGCTTGCGTCAGCAAGACCTGGTTTGGGGGGAAGGAGGCACCGAAGCCCGGCAGGCAGCAGGTAAGAGCTCCTCCAGGCGGGATGGTGGAGTGGGGTGCTGGCAGAGCACGCTGCAGACAATGGCAGACAGTGGCTGAGTGAGACTGCGTTCCAGTTGGGGTGGCAGCTAGACACTGCGCGAGGCTGGGCGCTGTGGCTCTTTTATAGCTGTGGCGTGGGTTTTAGGCCGACGAACGGCGGGTGCAGCTTGCTGTGGGGCAGCCAGGGCGGGGAGCGGTAGAGAAGGAGAGGAGGGAAAATAGAGAAGAAGAGAAAAGGAGGGAGGGAGTGATTCTGCCGGCAAAATGGCTGGCTACTGAAGTTATTGAAAGGATTTGGGGGGGTTGCTGTTTACTCTCAGAAACTCTGTATTTTGCCCACCCTCACTGCACTCGGTTCGGCTGCAGCGCCGGCGGCAGCCTTCCGAGCCACTAGTGAGTCGTTACTAGCGCCCCAGCGTCTGCGGACAGAGGGACCAAGTGCGGGCTCGCGGACCGGCTTGCCGAGAGCGGCGCTAGCAACAGTCGCTAGCTAGGGCCCTCTAACCGGCAAGCAGCAAGCCAGAAACCTCGCCTGCATTCCTCACTCAAACTCACCGGCTCAGCCCCCACTAGCGCGTCCGCTCCACGTCACATCCTCACCCCAGCCCCCACCCCACATGGCTCTGACACGCCAGACGCGCAGATCGCTGCCGCTTTCGATCTGCCGCTCGTGCAGGTCAAAAGCCAAGTCTCGCCATATCCTAAATGGGGCTGTGGACCTAGGCCCGCTTTGTTGAGTTCATTGCACTTGCATAGGCCAGATGAACGTTGAGGCATCGAGTGTTCACCTAGGAACATCCGACAACCTTTCAAATTGAGATTGTGCTGAACCGTTCCGCGCCAGAGATGCCACAGTTCTTGGCACCATCGATCCCTGCCGATCTAATGTCTAGGCATCCTCGCGATCTCGGCAAGGTTTCATAGCTCAAAAGCCTGCAAGGATTTCGTAGCTTATCCGCATGGGTCCATTTCCTTGAATGCGATGGAGCGCGCGAGGACTTCAAATCGATAAGTTGACCTCTTCCCGAAACACTGATTCCTGCCGTTGCTACTGGCCAGCTACTGCATCAGAACGCGTAGCTAGTGTTGATCTGCAAAAAAAAGGATGAATCTGTGTACTAACATTCAGTTCTTTTGAGTCGTCTTCTCACTTCCAATGTGACATGATCTGTTGATTTCCAATTTCGTGCATCTGCATGCCAGATCAAGACCCCAGACACTTCCCGGATCCCGTGCTGAGAGCCCTAGGCTCACCAGACAAAATTAGCTATCTAACAATTGAACCGCTTACCTAAACATGATGACCCCATTCGCTTCATTATAGACTATACTGATTTCAGCCAAACCACCGCAGAATAAGATAGAAAAAGATCACGAGCACGCAAATGCCTCCATAGAAAATCCACTTGTCCTCCTTGGCCCGGCGCGTCGCCATGCGGATAGTCTCATTTGACAGGCCCAGCGTGGAAGCCACATTGACCAAACCCTTCTGGGTGTTGCGCAAAATGTCGCCCTGCTCGCCGAGGTCGCCCAGCACGGCCCGCCCCCGCTCGATAAACTCGTCCAGCTGGTTGGAGGCCCGCGACAGCGTGTCGTGTTCGCGCAACAGACCGTCCTGGCGGGGGATGTTGGACGGCTGCGGCGGCAGCGAAAACGGATTTGAAGCATCCGCTGAAGCCCCAGCCCCGTGCGGCCGTCGACCTAGTAGCTCTGACTTGCTGGTGTTGTGGATGGCCTCTTCGCGCAGCTGTTTCAGCTTACGGAAGCGCTCTTTGTATTCGGCAAGAGCATCTCGAAACTCCTTCACACGCTCCTGTCCGGTTTCTTTCCGGTCTGCGACAAGCTCGTTGGAAACCGCCGTTGCATAGTCGTCAATGCTTTTGGAGAAGCTCGTCATGGTGACAGAGATTTGGCCTTGCAGCGACAGCGGTGCCGACTCCGGCGCCTCGGCAAACGAGTCCAGGTCTTTACCGAGGGCTTTTGCCTGTTTGTTGGCGTGCTTGTATAGGGCATTCTGGGTTAGTTATTTGAAGCAGTCGAAATAGGCATATCCAAGCTAAAATAGTCTTCAGCCAAACAATGCACCGACGATAGGCATATTTGACCAGCCAAACTGATAATAGCCAGCAGCCTGCTCGAGACGGGTAGCTCAAAGCTAAAGTAGCCTCCAGTCAGAACCGCAGCAAGCAGAGAGGCAGACTGGACAAATTAGGCTGGGGCAAAGCCCTAGTCATATGCTTTCGCAGCCTCTTTTTCTAGTGATGAGAAGTGTCCACCAGGCCCGACAGCGCTATTCTGCTAGAGGCAGCTTCAAGTCCAATCAAAACAACCAGAGGGTGTGCTGATCGGACAGGAGCCTTCCACAAAGATCGCACCAGCCCATAGATACTCTGAGGACGGAATTTGGCAATACCAGATCCAAAGCTGACTAAGTGAAAGAAACAAACTGCTCCGCAAAATTGCTCCTGTTCATGTCTATGAGCAAGCTCCTGCCACAGCCACAGCCATAGTCTCTCAGTAGGATTTTCAGCTAGCGAATTGCAACCTCATCAAGAACAGGACCACCCCTTATCACGTCTCTCCTTTCTTCTTCCCTTCACTCACCATGTCCGCCTTTTATACAGTGACGTGTTGTCGGATTTCAATCTCCACGCGCGGCTCCGCGTTTAAACGTTTTGCCGCCCGATGGACCCAATCCCCACAGTGCACCTGGAAAATTACCCAGATTGGCCAGCGGGAAATGTCCAAAGCCCCGCCCGGTCCGATGCATCTCTCCTGCATCATTGGACACCGAATGTTGCGCTTATATAGAGTGGGTTCTTCCGCTGCTCGACTGCCGTCGTATTTGGTCCATAGAATAGCCCCCATGTCAACACTGCCCCGCAATCATCCAATCATCAGCAAGCTGCTGGCCGCCAACGCCGACAAGACGGCGATTGCCCATGTGCCCTCAGGCAACGAGTACTCCTACTCGCAGCTTGTTTCGGCCATTGCTAGTTTCCGTAGTCTCATAGCCAAGGCCACCAATGGGGCCACCAGCGAGGGCGGACAGCGGATCGCCATCATGGGCGAGAACTCGTTCCAGTTCGCCGCGCCCTTCTACGCCTGTATGACGCTCAAAAACACCGTGGCGCTGCCGATTTGCACCAATCACACTCGCCCGGAAATTGAGTACCAGCTCAACGATGCCCAGGCCAGCATCATCATCACGCCGAAGCGCTTTTTCAAGCTGGTCGAGCCGTTTGCCGACAAGATCAAGGTCTACTACACGGACGACGTGGAACTGACCAATGAGCAGCCAGAGCTTGCAGAGGAGGACTTTAGCAATGCTGGCTACATTCTCTACACATCCGGC
Organism: Grinbergsozyma bentonensis; assembly: GCA_030561725.1. Classification (NCBI taxonomy): domain Eukaryota; kingdom Fungi; phylum Ascomycota; class Dipodascomycetes; order Dipodascales; family Trichomonascaceae; genus Grinbergsozyma; species Grinbergsozyma bentonensis. The sequence continues at coordinate 36,403 of JAKTYB010000062.1, read as the reverse complement.
ACATCCGGCAAGCCCAAGGGCGTCGTCACCCCACTGCCGACCTTTTTGGCTCAAGCGAGAGGCCTCACCCAGGCCTGGAACATCAACAGCGAGACCAACTTTCTGCATACTCTTCCTTTGCATCACATTCACGGCTTGCTGATTGCCATGTCCTTGCCGCTGCTGGCTGGCGGCACAACCAACTTTCTGTTCCCCTTTTCGGCGGAGGCCTTCTTCAAGCGCATCTCCGACCCGTCTCTGCCGCAGATCAACACCTACACTGCCGTTCCTACCATTTACACAAGGCTGACCAACTATGCCGCGTCAGATGCCGACAAGCGTGCTGTGCAAAAGCTCGATCTGGCCATGTGCGGATCGGCTGCCCTGCCCACGCCGCTGCGTGCGGCATGGGAGTCGCTCACAGAGGGCAAAGTTCCGTTGCTTGAGCGCTACGGCATGTCTGAGACTGGCATCACCCTGTCGCAAAACATTGATCCGGCTCTGCGCAAAGCAGGCTCTGTGGGCCAGCCCGTGCCCGGTGTCATTGCACGTGTGATTGATCCAGACTCGAAGCAAATCGTATACCAGTCCGACAAAACGCCCGGCGTCGAGGTTGCATCTGGATCTCTCTACATTGGGGGCCCGTTTCTCTTTGAAAAGTACTGGAACAAGCCCGAGGCCACTGAGGCGGCCTTCACGTTTGATGCCGACGGTACGCGCTGGTTCGAGACCGGCGATGTTGTTTCTGTGGACAAGGCCGACAATATCTCCATCCTTGGCCGAGCGTCTATGGACATTATCAAGTCTGGCGGAGAGAAGCTGTCTGCGCTTGAGATTGAGCGCGAGATCCTATCGCTGCCGGGCATTGCTGAGTGTGCCGTTGTGGGCACGCCGTCCAAAGAGTGGGGCGAGCAGGTGACGGCGATAGTGGTGTTCAAGCCTGACTTTAGCATGTCGTATCCGGAGCTCAAGGCCGAGCTCAAGAAGTCTCTTGCTGGCTGGAAGATCCCCAAAGAGATGATTGTCATTGGCAAGATTCCGAGAAACCAGATGGGCAAGGTCAACAAGAAGGATCTTGTGAAGCGGCTGTTGGCTGGCGAGCTTGCGTAGCTGGGCTGCCGGCTGCGTTATCCGAGGTGTAGCTAACTCCCCCGTATTTAGGTCCACCGGCGAATTCAACTGTATTTAGCACCTGCAGGCCCCCCTACCCCCCGCACTCCGCCGATCTCCGACGCTAATCGGCAGAAATCTCGGATCGGACCAACGTCAGCGCCCCACCAAACTCGCCCCCAAAAATACTTTGTACACAGCGTTTCAATACACAGCTTCTCAGCACTAAACCAGCCTCCCCACCCACCACTCTTCCCCCCAATCCCGGCCTCCGCTGTACCTCTGTCTGCTGCCGGCCAAACCTGCCCCACATTGCACAGCCGCACCCCAACCCACCCCCACACCACTCCACCCTTCCCCATATAAAAGCCTCGAGATCCCCCATCTCGACTTTCCATTCCGTCCAGCGGCCCTTCCAGTCCACACCACGCCTTTGAAACCACCCAGGGCGGACAAAAACAGCCATGTTCATTCTGCCGCCGCCACCGCGGGTCCCGACAATGACCCAGAACGCCGGCTACGTTGACAAGGATGCCCCGCCCCCGGAATCCACCAATGCCGTGCACGCAGCGGAGCCCCAGATGGATTTCTCCGCTCCAGACGGCCTCTACCGATGCACAGAGTTTATTTATTTGGCCCAGCCGCTGCTGCACCCGTCGGACCCGCCGCCGCTGGTGCACAACCCGCTCGCCCCCACCCACACCCTTCCGGCCGCCCATTCGGCTGGCCCCAAGGTCAGCACTGTCGTTTTGAGCCTGCCGCCCCAAAATGTCACCACCTTTGTCGCAGCAGCAGCAGCAGCAGCAACACAGGATGAGCAGCGCAACGGGGAGGCTCATCTGGCCCCGTCCAGCGCCCCCGACGCCCAGACCCCGCAGCAGCCCAAATCGCCGCTCTCGGCCCGCATGGGCGCCCTCAACCTGTCCACCTCCATTTTCACAAAGCGGCCCCTCATTCCGGCGGCCAACGGCGGAGCCCCCAAGTCGCTCGACTCGTACGCCGGGCTGGACGACTCCAACAGGAAGCGCTCAAAGCCCAAAAACTCGCTGCAAAAAAACAACTCTTCCTATGTCTCGCGCACCGTCGTGTCGGAGTTTTTGCAAAAACGGCTCTCTGAGCGCGGCGACAGCGACATTTTTGCCTTTGTCAACCGCGGCAGGTCCCTCTCTTGGTTTGATTTGGGCCAGTCATCGCCGACGCCGCCGAGCGGAGCGAGCAGCTCTTCGGGTGGCATTGTCGGCAAGCACGACCCGCTCTCCAAGATCCTGCTCACCAAGGCGCACCCGCTCTGCCATGACGTGAACGAGTCCACCAAGGCCCAAGGCAACATCGACGTGGTGTTTGGCACATCCTCCGGCGACACCCTGTGGTTCGAGGCCACATCGCAGAAGTACAATCGCATCAACAAAAATGCCGACATTACGCGCTCAGCCGTCACAGCTATTCGCTGGATCCCGGGCTCGGAAAATTTGTTCCTGACGGGCCATGCCGATGGCTATCTAATTTTGTTTGACAAGGATCGCGAGGACGGGCAGTTCACCGTCAACGGTGGCCACCAGAAAGAGGACCCAGAGAGATCCTCCAAGTATTTGAGAGTGGAGCGCTCCATTCGCTACCGCGAGCCCAATGCCAAGGTACAGACAAATCCTGTTGCCGTATACCGCCCGTCAACACGGCCCATCACCTCCATCAGCATCAAGGACGGTGGGAAACAAGTCGCTTTCACTTGCAGAGATGGCTATCTGCGACTGCTCAATCTCTTTACGGAAACGCTTGAAGCCGCGTTCCCCTCCTACTACTCTGGCTTTATCTGCTCCGCCTACTCGCCAGATGGCAAGTACCTGGCCACTGGTGGTCAGGACGATTTGGTTTGTTTGTGGGACGTTGAGAACAAGTCTTTGGTGGCGCGGGGTGAGGGACACTCCTCGTGGGTCGCCGCTGTTGCGTTTGACCAGTGGCGTTCGGACGCGCTCACCTACCGTCTCGGCTCGGTTGGTGATGACGGCAACCTGCTGCTGTGGGAGTTCTCGCCTAAATCGTTTGGCAAGGCCAAGAGAGGAACAGAGAATAAGGATTGGGGCAATGTGATTTTGCCGTTTGCGCCCAAGGGCAAGATCCCGACGATGCTTCCAGTTGTCACCAAGAAGGTGCATGTGTCCGGATACGAGTGTGAGCCTTTGAGTGACTTGAAGTTTGAGCAAGATGTGTTGATGGCGATGGGCGTTGATGGGCGTTTATGGATCTGGAGACGCTAACGTCTAGAGCCTGGAGGAGCGGAAGGCCGGCGGAGTATAATGAAGTAGCTGAATGATGGAGAAGGTGAAGTATAGAGCTGATAAATCTGCATTCTCGCGCTATTTAGTGGCCCGGAAATGGAATAGGGCGGCCATAATAATCTGGATGAGCTGGCATTGTCAAGGTTACTGCTGGGTGAGCTGGCATTGTCAGGTTACTGCTGGATGTAGCTGATAATCGGCCCTGGTGGCATATCTGGTGGGTCAGTAGCTCCAGTTCACTCCTGTGGGCGGGGCTAAGGAGCTGCTTCGTCCAAAACAATGCTCTATTACTACCTGCTATGCTATTTGCCGGCTCTAATCTGCCTCAGCTCCCCGTGGTCCAGAAACAAGACGCTCAGCGCCAGGAAAACACACAGATCCGTCAGGGTGGACTGAATTATGGAATAATACTGCGACCCGGTCTTGACCAGCGTCGAAAACGGCTTGGGAAGGAACCCGGCAACACGGACCAGGATGGATGCCTGCTGAGGACGGGCATGCTCGAGCACCTGGCGGGATGTGTGGAGCACGAGCTGGAGGGCACAAAATGCGGCAAAAAGATGCTGTGTGCGATGTGTCACAAACATGAAAAGAAAGATGAGCACATTTGAGACCAGGTGGATGAGCGGCCACAGCCTTGTTGCCGGGCTCTGCGCTGCCGGTTCGACCTCGGCCGCGTCTCCGCCACCAAACATGCTCTGGAAGGCAGCCATGTCAAACGGGGGCATTTCACCGTCAGCCGGAGTTTGCGGGAGCGTTCCGCTACCTGCTCGGCCGGACATTGAGGTCAGCTCAGCCATAAGCTGGGCGAACGGATCTTCAGCCTTTGGCGGAGCTGCGGCCCACTCCACGGCCTCCTCGTGGCGAGGAAAAGACTCCTGGGGATCCTCGTGCTCGGCAAACCCCAGAGCAGGCTCTTTGGCTGCCGCTGGCGATCCGCTTTCGCTCAAATTAGCGGGGACAGACGGCACTGGCGGGGCGTCGTCGTAGTTCGGCGTCTTGTGTTCCTTGTAGTTTTTGAGGTCCGGCGAAGACGTCTGTGTGATTCGCTCTAGGCGTGAGGCTCCCTCAGCTTTGATCCGAGCTTGCCTCCGCGCTCTCCTCTCCTGGGCGTCCATGCTTTGTGTTGTTGTCTGCGGACACCGTGGTGGGGGGGGGCTGAAATTTACATGTCACATTTGGTGGGGGGCTGAAATTTACCTGTCATGTTTAGCTGGAAGACGAGGGGGTATAGTGGGGAGGAGGGGATTGGAGTGGGGTAAAGCTAGGAGGGAAAGTATTGAGTATGTGAGCGACGAGATACCGGAAGGAAGAGATCCAACTGGCGTGAGCTGGTGTTGTTTTTTTGTCTTCCGGGACCAGCAATAGCCGACAGAATCAGCCTGGCGAAATTTCACATGAATAATGTGGTCATGGCGTAGCCAGACCCAACGAATTCTCGTCTTTACCATGTCCTGGTGTATGCCTTCTGTTTGCAACTTTTTAGACTGTCATGGCTGCACCAGCTTTTGACGATTGCTTGTACAGTTGTGGCTACGCCCGGGGGTTGCTCTCCCTTGACTATCTCGACGATTTATTCATTCCTGGCGCCAGGTGGCTGGAACCTACGGTTACCCACAGGCCACCAGTTCTATCAACCTATATACAATGCAGTTGCAGATCTACTCCACATTATCCTCGTCCGCACCGGCAGCAGCCTGGGCGGGGTCGGCGCCGCCAGCCATGTGGCCAAGAGCACTCAGAATGGCCGGGGGCGGCTTGGCAACAATCATGGCACGCAGCGTCTCGAGCACCTCGGGCTTGAGAGACTTGTCGTAGATGGCCAGCAGCTCCATGGGGCTCGGGTAGACGCAGAGAGCGCGGTAAAAGGCAAGGGCGGCGGGAATGACGTCACCCTTGGCGAGCAGCTCGTCGGCCCGGCCGATTTCCGCCACGAAAAACTCCTCGCGCTTGGACAGATCCTGGGGCAGCGGGTTCTCGGCCAGCGAGTCGGCAAGAATCTTGTCAATCTCGGCCTTCATCTGGCGGGAGGTGGCCGCCTGCGCCTCGTCTTGCGCCTTCTGGTGCTTCTTGTTGGACTTGCGGAGCTTCTTGCGGAACTGCGCGTTGTTGCGGCGCTGGTAATCAAAGTATACAAGGTAGCCGACGGCAGAGGCCGCCAGCACTCCTGTGACAATAGCCGACGAGGAGGGCATGGTAGTGGTGATGGTGGGAGGCCAGAGCGGGAGCTGGTCTGAAATTTTGAACTTTTTTGCTGGGTCTGGAGGGTAACGTGGGGAAGTGGGGCGGTGCCCCAGTGCGTGCCGGGATCCTCTCAGCCCGGGGATCGCCCGGGGACCGCCCGAGGATCGCCAGAGGATCGCCAGAGGATCCGCACCGCGGGAAAACCAAAAGTCAAATCCATTTCCATACCTCTCAATCTGTAACCTACTCATACTTCTTGGCCCAGAACTGACGCACATGGTGTTGCGCGCCAACCTTGGAAATCGTGTCCACATCCTCCTTGGACAGCTCAAAGTCAAAAATCTCGAGCGCCTGCTTCTGGCGCTCCTCCTGCTCGGAAGTGGTCACCGGAATCGCCCCGGTCTGGTACACCCAGCGGAGCACAATCTGGGCCGGCGTCTTGGCGTACTTGGCAGCAAGCTTGGCCAGCGGCTCGACCAGCGGACCGTCCTGGAACTTGGGCAGCACCGGGGCCAGCGGGCCGTACGCCTGGATCACAATATCGTGCTTGGCAGCGTACTCCACAATCCCCGGCGTCTGGTTCTGGAGGTATGGCGAGTACTCAATCTGGTTCACCACAGGCTTGATGGTGGCATGCTTGAGCACCTCCTCAAGGTGCGTAACCGCAAAGTTGGACACGCCAATCGACTTGGCCTTGCCCTGCTTGACGAGCCCCTCCAGCCCCTTCCACAGCCCCTCCAGCGTGGTCCCCGGATAGTCCTCGACAAACGGCTGGTGCAGCAGGTACAGATCTACGTAGTCGGTCTCTAGCTTCTTGAGCGACTCCTCGAGCTGCCCGACCGGGTCGTTCAGATTGATGGCCTTGGTCACAATGTAGAACTCGGAGCGGGGCACTCCAGAGGCCTTGATGGCAGCCGCGATCTCGGCCTCCGTGCCGTAGGCCTGCGCACCGTCAACGTAGCGGTAGCCAGCCTTGATGGCCGCTGTCAGCGCCGTCTGGGTTGCGTGCGATGCGGACTTGGACGCAGACCACTTGGTGCCGACGCCAAACCCAATTGCGGGGATTTGCGTTCCGTTGGAGAGTTTTACAGAGGGTACAGTCATTCTTATCTAGCTAAGTTGCGGCGGGGTGGGTGTCCGGCCTTTTATAGGCGTGCTGGCGCGCTGCCCGCTGCGTCAGATAACGCTCTGCTTCGCCATCGGACTCCTAAAAGGTGAGCAGTGTGGGGGCGTGAATGGCGTGAGAGAGAAGCACGTGACGTTACCGTAGAGTGCTGCGGGGTGATGGAAGCTCAATTTGGGGGCGGAGGCGGATGGGCGTATGGTCTCTGATGGCCAGGGCTGCGCCCATGGATCCCGTAGCGCTCACCTTCTGCGCTGGTTGGTCAGCGCTGTTGGGGCAGTGCCCCCCCACACCATGACTAACAGTCCGGTCAGCCAACGGGGATCGCCAGCATCGCGGGGTCGTATGGGGCAGAGCCCCAGCCGGGCCGGAGGCCACCACCACCACCGCAGAGTCTGTCTAGTGGCCTCTGCAGCCTCCAGCCCCTCCAGCCCCTCCAGCTCGCACCGTCGGCGCCGCCAGACGCCCCCAGCCCTGACGTTGCTACGCCCACAGCGCGGCTGTGAAAATCACGTGACATCCATGGACCCCAGCTTCTCGTGAGCCAACAGCAAGACTCCACACAACCATGGCATCGGCAGAGCAGGTGCGCAATATCAGCCTCAAGCAGGCGAAGGAGTTCTACCAGATTGACCAGGGCCTCAGCCAGAAAGACCGAGAGGATCTTGGCGCAGCGTTCCGGTCGCAAAACTATGCTGTGTCGGCAGCCCGTCTCGGGTGCATTGTCGGAGTTTTTGTCGGCCCAATGGTGCTGGAGCGGTCAAAGGTGCTGCGGAAGCCGGTCTCGCCTGTTTTGCTCACCCTATTCACAATCGGAGGTCTGTGGGGATCGGGGCTGGCGGGTAACGAGCTGGGCTACCGCCTGAATCGCGGCAAGTTTGCGGATCGCTCGGGCCCGCTCCGGGCGCTCGAGCTGATGCACAACTACCCGCCCAATATTGCCGCAGCATACTATGGACGGACGGCCAGCAAGCCGGAGTACATCATGCCGGATCCGGAGCGCATCAATTGGAACAAGGAGCCGCTGTTTCCGCTGAATTTGATTGCGCACGGGGAGAATGCGTCGAGAGCGCCGAGAAGCGTCGGCTCGCAACTCCCGGCAACGCCTAGCACCGACAATGCTGGCAATGCTGGTAAGGCCGATGCCAGCTCTGAAGACGATCCGTTCTCAGAGTCCAAGGAGCTGCCGGCGGAGGGCAATGCGTGGGAACGCATTCGCCAACAGAGCGGAGCACAGAGTGCACCCACCATGCGCCAGCGGAGCCTGCCTCCTGCTCCCGCAATCTCCTCTGTAGACTACGATGCTAACGAAGGGTTTGGCCCGGACAATTATCCTCCTCCGCAGGTTGACGCTGTGGCCCAGGACAGATTTGACCAGGGCTTGGAGCGCGAGTGGCAGGGCGAGGAAGCCTCCAAGGACGACTTTTCTGAAAGCGAGAAGAAGTGGTCCTCCGGTTGAGAAGGTCCAGTACCCTGACCATGTAAATATCTGTGCGTGGCAGTCGGCCATGCTAATTGTAACAAATGCATTCTTATTATTTAATAGGGACAGTAGTGGCCCGAGAGGCACAGATGAATAGCCGAGTTGCGGCTGTACGTATTCCAGAGATGAGAGAGGATATCCAGTTCTGCATTGTGGGCGGCTGTTTTGGCCAGAATCAAATTGATACTGGCAACAGCCTGGTTAAGTCGTCGCTATGTTAGCGGAGGGGCATCTTGAACTCGAGTGAGGACTTACGACTGAGCATGAAATGCGCTTGATGGTGACATTTTGTTGTTCAACGTACGGGTTTTCCATAATAGTAGGATGAAGGAGGCGATGTGTAAATGTCTTTGAAAATTGGCAAACTTTGTCACAGGTTGCATTGGCACGGAGCTTCTTTTACCCACTGGAGCATCGTTGCGTGGTTGTATGCAAAAGCAGCCGTCCAAGCACAGACGGAACATAGCAGTTTGAAGAGATGGCAGACATTTGGACAAATCAAGCATTAATGCAGTCAGGGCGATCGCAGGTATGAGGCCAAAACTGGGCCGTGCTCGCTTCAATCACTCCTGGACCATGTGCACTGGGCAAGAGCCGTCACCCTTCTTGGCAAACCACGACCTGATGCACCTTTCGTGGAAAATACACAAGCACTCTAGCCGGGCGACCCGCTCACCGGGCTCAAGCTCTTCAAAACAAATGGAGCACTCATCGGGCACCGAGGCCCGCTCCTTTTCGCCCAGACGGTAAACAAGCATGCGGTTTGCGCGGTGCTGGTCAGGCGAGCCCGAAAACTCGTTTTCGGCAATGCAGCCCACAATATGCTGCTCCATGTCGCCTTGGATGCGGTTTGCACACACAGGACACACGTTGGTATCCGAGCCAGCCGAGGAGCTCTTTTTGGACGAGGACGAGCTGAGCATCGGGGCGCTCGGCTGTGGGCGGCCCTGCAGAGCCGATGAGCCGAGCGCAGCCCGGATCATGCTCAGCTCAGCCGCGCAGTCATCGCACGTGCGGTGCGGCACGTGCGGCGACTCGAGAAAGATCTGAGACGGTGGAGACACTACGTAGGTGGCTGGCAGGTAGGTGGTATTTGTCGCTGAGCAGGTTCCACACACCACACGGCCGCACTTGCGACAATGGTGGCGCCGGAACAGCAGAGAGAAGGCACTGTTGCAGATGGCACAGTGCGTCGCTGTTTCGTCTGCCTGCCAGGTGGCAACTGATCCAGCGGTAGGTGGTCGTGATGGTGGCATTTCTGCAATAAATAAGGTCAATAAATAGGGGGTTGTGGTGAGGAGTCTAAGTCTGGATGGGCGATAAGGCGGGAGCGGGAATAAATTTATCAGCAGATAATGGTCACGTGCCTGGGGGATGGGATGAGCTGCCGGGCGAGCCGGCTGAGGGCAGTGCCCGGCACGCATCTGGCCGTCGACTTTGAGAGCGATGGGGTTTGCTGGTCCTTGCAGGCGCGGTAACGGCGTCGCCGTCATGATCTGGCAGCCAGCGTGCTCTGTCTTTGCACTACAAACTTGTGGCAGCGGCTGGAAAATAACGCGGGGCAGCTGCAGTGCCCCACAATCTCAAGATGGCGGGGATGGAGATAAGCTAGTGGAGAACGTTCAGGCAAGACAGGAAGTGAACAGAAAAGAGTCTGGAAAACAAGGGTTGCTGTCAGAGGTGCTATGAAGACGTAAGGCTGAACGACAGCGTGCCTATCCCTGCTTGCCTGGCGCTTGCTAGTGAGTGCCAGGGGCGGGGGGCAGGCCCTCCCAGAGAGTGCGTCAGTTCACTCAGGGAGACAGCAAGAGATTGAGCAACCGGATTCGACGGAATACCTGAGAGCAAGTCTCAGAATTGCGGTGGAGATACAGATATGGGCAGCATTTGAAAAAAAACATCCAGGAATCTAGATGAAATCGCAGGCCATGAATCGAGCCCATACCACCCAACCCGCTAAATCCGGTCCTGTGCGGGGCAGCTTGGCAGCTGCCAAAGCTGCATGGAACAACAGTGGGCGGCTTGGCGGCGCACCAAACTCCGGGTCGCAACTTTCCGTGGTCCAGAGATTTTGCAGGGCTGTTGAGTGGCTACAGCCCTCACAACTATTACCCCTGCTCCATCCTCCGCAACCTCCCCCAACCGCTGCCTGAGCCGCTTTTTTCCCACCAATCCGGCCGACAGCGTCCCCACACGTTCTGGAAAAAAAACGACGCCCCACCTGGCTAGACTCAGAACTTCAGATAGCGTCCGGCCGGTTGCATCCTCCTACGTTCCGGTGTGTTTTCGAGCACCGAAACCTTCCACGAGTAATCGCTGCATTTGCTGCACTTGTGGCTTCGCCGAGCACTTGCGCCCGCTGTTGCGCCCGCTGCAGCATCAAAACAAAGGCCTGGCGCCTGTTTGCATAGTATTCCTATAACATGAATCCGCCATTAAGCGTCTCTGACCTGGGTGCCAGAGTGGACGCTATATCCACAGACGGCCAGCTCGCTGGAATGGAGGCCGCTGCCGAGGCTCCCTTCAACGATCCGCCTGTCGTGCAGGACGGGCCGGGCCGCCCCGAGCCAGCCCTCGTCTCGTTCGCCGAGGACGGCGAGCACGAGCCAATCAGACCAAACAGAACCCGTGAAATTGTCCGCAGGCTTTCCAAATCACACTCCCTCGCTCTCTCTCTGTCCGAGTCTCTCGCCATGGACCCCGGCGACAGGTGGTACATGTTTTGGTACACCATTTCCAGCTCATGCCCCATAATTGCCGCTTCTCTTGGCCCAATGTCCAACATGAACGCCATTTGCGCGCTGGCCGGCAGTTGGCGCCAGTTTTACCGTGACGACGGCACTTTTGACCGCCCGCCCGATTTGCCCTGGGTTCTTGCGCTCAATGGTCTGTCTCTTTTTCTCGGAATCAGCGCAAACATCTCGTTACTCATGAACTTCAGTCAGCGTGTCGGATACCGTGTGTCTCAGTCTTTTTGCATCACGGCTTGGTACTGTGCCAGCCTGCTTCTCATATCCCTGGTCATCGCCGCTGAGTTTGTTTACTACCGTGACACCCCCTACTCCAAGTCGGAGGCCTACTGGAATGCTGTCTACACCTCCATCATGTACTTCACCTCCGCCACCTTGCTCTTGATGCACGTCTTTGGTTGGTGGCAGGGCCAGTACGAGGCAGAATTCAACCTGACCGTCTCTGAGCGCTCCATCATGATTCAGAACGTTGCATTTATTATCTGGATTGCCGCGGGAGGCGCCGTATTCACGCGGCTCCTACCCGACGTGACCTACTCCGACTCGGTTTACTACTGCTGTATCACAGTGCTCACTATTGGTCTCGGTGACATCACTCCTAAACATGACCTGGGACGAGCACTCTGCCTGCCATTTGCCTTGATCGGAGTTCTCCTTCTTGGTCTGATCATTGCCACTATTCGCTCTATTGTGCTTGAAGCCTCCGACCAAACCTACATTCTCGACAAGGTGGAGAAGAGGCGCCGAAAGCAACTTGAAAGAGTCCGGCGTGCAGAACTCGAGAATCAAATTACACCCGAGGAGTCGTTTCACATCATGCGCATGGCGCTTTTGCGCGCTCGGAAAGAGTCTGATCGCAACACTGTCATTTTTGCAATCTCCTTTTTTACGGCCTTTTGGTTGCTCGGTGCCCTTGCGTTTTATATTGCAGAAGACTGGACCTACTTTCACGCCATTTACTTCTGCTCGCTCTGTTTGCTGACCATTGGCTATGGTGACTTTGCCCCATCATCGCCGTTTGGCCGCTCTTTCTTTATCATCTGGGGCATCAGCGCTGTCCCCATGATGACAATTCTTGTCAGCAGTCTTGGGGATAATTTGTTTCGCTTCTTGATTGAACAGGGAAATAACCTTGGTACAAAGTTGCTTGCAACACGCGAGTCCAGCATGGCCTACTTTGGCTTCCTCAAACGATTCCACACCATCGATAAAGACATGAATAGAAGTGAGGAAAAGCTAGACGAGGAAGTTGAGGCCGCGCAAACTGCAGTCAAGGCGGAGGAGAAGAAATCAAAGGAGCCAGCTGAGGACGAGGAGAAGGATGCAGCGGCTGAGAAATTCAATCCTGGGTCAGAGGAAGAGGTTGTGAAGCAAATGGTGGAGCGTATACAGAGTCGGTTTGGAGAAGATCCTGAAGTGGTGGAGCCGCTATTGGAAGGATACAGCCGGCTTTTGCTTTTGCTCAAGGCCGTGAGAACGCTGGTTAGGCATATTGTCACGGACCCAGACCGCAAGTACTCGTATGAGGAGTGGGATGCCATGCTCTCAATTGTATTATCGGATCCGCAGCAGAAGAAGCGGGTGCATGATCCAGGATTTTGGCTGAGTAAAGACTCGCCGCTGAGATATCCCATTCCTGAAGGAAGGTTTTTCCTCGCAAAGATGCATATTGCGCTGGAAGAGGAGATCAGGGAAATGATTGGGTCTTCGTTGCGAAAGGCGCTTGCAGAGCAGAAATCGCTGGACAACGTGACAGCCGCTAGCGAGTCACCAGAAAGCGTGAAGAGCGAAGACAGCCAGGAGAGCCAGGACAGTGGTCCATCTAAGACAAAGGCTGGATCAAATTAAGCTTGCTTTGACCACACGTTGCGGCAAGTCACCTCTGGTTTGAAAGAAAATGCCGCATTTTCCCGTTCTATTAGCTATGAATCGGGCTCATAAACTCCGCCAGCACAGCCCTATGATAGCCAGATCTCCATAGTCCAGCCAGATGCAGCCATTTTGGGTGCATCTGCATCCAAGACGCACCTGCCTGCAGGACATCTCTGCTGCACTGTTTTGCAGTGGGCAAAAGAGAGGTCTGCACGTGACGCCGTGCGTCAGCCTGGCCATTGCAGTGAGCCCCAAAATATCCCGTTTCTGCCTGAAAAGATCGCAGCTGCAGAGTGGGGAGAACTTGTTTGATAGTTCTTGGCTAATCAGCTCATTATACACAATATTCTTTCCGCACGTCCCTGCCCTTGTCTAATTCTATCCGCCTCCCCCGCCGCCAACGTTTTCCCGATCTGAAGCCCCACCACCCGACGTGCGACCCGCCTCCTCCGCCCGAGTTCCCAACCATCCAAAAACTGCTTGCTTCCAGAACCCGCATGCATTTGCTCTCTCTTGACACTCACTTTGTAGAATTCTGTAGCTGTCCTTTTTCCTGGAAAGCCTATAAGAGCCCCCCATCTGTCTGGAACCATTCCGCCTGCTCGACGAGACTTTGCCAGGGTTTCAAACATAATTATGTCCAACTCCTACTCGTTCGGGCCAACTTCGCCTCTGGAAGGCGAAGAGGACCCCTACCTCCGGCGAAGGTACTTTACAGAGACTCCTCGCCCTGGATTCGGGTATGGGGCTCCGACCGGCGCTCAGCGGCGGTCCGCTGTGCCGACATTTGGATTTGGTCCATCCAACAACGGACCGCCGCCAGGATTCATGCCATCGCAAGAACCACACTATTTCCACCGGCCAATTGACACATATCGGAACGAGTTTCTCAAGGCACACGGAATGCCTTACCTTAATATGCCCGATCCGACGCAGGGCATGAACTCAGCCAACGAAAGCCGTGCCCAGGCGAGGCAAGCGGAGCGCGAGAACGCCCGTGAACCGAGTCTAAACGGGGCTCCGCAAATCAACACGCGAATGGAGACCCCACCACCGCAAGAAGATATGGAACGCGCTCCTTCCGCCTCCGGCTCGGTCAAATCCCGCCGAAGTAAACCGGCCTTTTTCTTCTCCACCCGCCCGCGCACTACTGATAATGATTTGGTACACAATATTCTGAATCAGCAGCAGCGGCCGCGGCAACCAATGCAACCGCCCACTTACGAGCAACCCTCGCCTAAAAATCGCATCGAGGAACTAGGCGACCTGCCCATGCCGCCGTCTCGCGGTGTTACCGCCTCATCAGGGCCGCGTACTCCTGCCATGAGAGGGGTTGACGGTGGCGTGTCCATACCAATGCCTGCACAACTTCCATCAGAGCTCCAGCAGGTTCCACCAGGGGCAGGCACCCCTGGCCCTGTCCGCTCGGTGTGGGAACACCCCGTTAGCGGTGACCTCAATGAACAGGTTGATATTCCTGTGCCCACCGACGCCCGCTGGCCAGGAACTTCGTTGCCACCAGGAGCAATGCCGCTTGACCGTTGGATCTATTCTTTTATCCAACTGGTCCAACCGTACCCATTTGTCGCCTGGTTGGCCACCCCGCTTCTCGCAATCGAACGCGCTGGTCTCAACTTTCTCAAGCTACCCGTGCTCATCGTTGAGGGCGTGCTGCTTCTCTACATTATTTATTTTCTGTCGCAGGTTCTTGAGATATTCTTCTCCCTGGTTCGACTGGTCTGTTCACCGGCAGTCTATCTGGTATCGGCTCTGTTTGTCTCCCGACAGCAGCAGTACTACTACCAGCAGCCTGTACCTGCTGCCGCACAGCCAGCAGCTGCAGCAGGCATCTTTTGAGTATGAATTAGGACTCTACTCTTTTATTTATTGCCAATCAATTTCATGATCACCCTATATCCTTGATTTTCGCACTGCATTAAGTTGTGTGAGGCCTGGCTATTTTAGCCGGGCACCATATATGAACAGCTTGAATAGAAGATGGCCACATGTCGCCTGGTTCAAGAATTTGTGGTGCTCGGCCCGGTCATCCAGTCTTGAGGCAGTTGGAAATGAGGTGGGGCACCGCCCCACAGTCCACTCTAGGCGGCTCGCCCATCTTTGACAGCTTCGCAGCCGGCCTGGCCAGGGGCAACGCAGATTGCCGGACCGGCTATCCAGTCGGATATTTCCTGTCAATTGCCCATGGCCGTGTCATCTGCTTTATCACTGTGAGAACCGGCAAACTAGCGTCGGATAACCTTAGCCCGCCCGTCCGCCTCCCTGGGGAAGCATTTTTCTCCCCGCTGACGGAAAAACCATTGCGGCTAAACTGCAATCTGGGAGATGAGCGCTCCGCTGCGAGCGGAGGGAATACGCAAAGCGCCTGACAGGTTGCTCGGGCCTAGCTGCCTAAAAGGCATAGCAATACTTGTGATTCACTGATTCATACTAGTACTGATTGGTCGCAGAGCCGCTGATCAATGAGCCACGCGCGCGCCCGGCTTGCGACTAATTTTTTGCTCCACTCAAACGGAAAAACGTTTACCCGCTGATGGCATCCGCCTAACTTGCGCTTATTGCGCCTATCCGGTAGCATCTTGTGTGGTATATAACGACGTTAAAAGCCGCAAACCCAGCGGCCTGTAATCGCAATAAAGAGAATGCAAATCATCCCTGCGAAGATCAAGCCATGGTGGGACCTATTCATCAAGTTCTGGATGATATACGGTATCGGCATTGTCATTGCCCTAGCCTACAAGTTCCCTGACGTTGGTAGGAGCGGAGGTGTCATTAGATCAGAGTACTCTGTCAGTTATGCCATTGTGGCCATCATTTTCTTCATTTCTGGTCTTTCCATGAAAACCAAGACTCTTATCAAGATGGCGTCTCACTGGAGAGCTCACATTGTTGTACAGTGTCTATCCTTTCTGGTGACTCCAGCTATCATCTTTGGATTTGCCGAGGCTATCAGACGCGCCGGCAATCCAAACATTGACGGATACATTCTTGTTGGCATGATTATTACTGGATGCACCCCCACTACTATTTCATCCAACGTGGTGATGACAAAGGCCGCTAAGGGCAATGATGCCCTGGCGCTCGTGGAGGTTGCCATTGGTAACGTTTTTGGCACCTTCATCACTCCTGGTCTTGTGCAGATGTTTCTGACCGACAAAACTGGCTTTGGTTTTGGCAACCCTGCCCAGGGCAGTTCCATGACGGTTTTGTACCGCCACGTCATGAAGCAGCTCGGGTGCTCACTCTTTGTTCCACTTTTTGTTGGCCAGGTCGTCCAGTATTTCTTTCCCAAACAGGTTACCTGGTGTATCGGCCATCTGTACCTTGGTAAGATTGGCTCTCTGTGTTTGCTGGCGCTTATTTGGGCAACATTTTCAACGGCCTTCTATGACCACGCATTTGAGGAAGTACCTCATGCCTCGGTTATCATGGTTTGCTTCTTCAACGTGGGTATCTACCTCTTATTCACAGGGCTTTGCTTTATGGCTGCCCGGACGCCGTTCCATAGATTGTTGCCCGAGCCTACAGAGGAGTCATCCAAGTTTTACACAAGTTTCTATCGCGGGATGGCACCTTTTTTTATGTCCAAGGAAGACACAATAGCTGTCATGCTGTGTGGAGCTGCCAAGACCGTGGCGCTTGGTGTGCCTCTGATTGAGGCACAGTACGGTGCTACAAACCCGCTCGTGGGCAAGGTGTCGATTCCTCTCGTTTTGTACCAGGGTGAGCAGATCATGACAGCACAATTTCTGATTCCTGTTTTCAGGCGTTGGGTCAGTAAAGACCAGAAGAAGAAGGAGATGGAAAATGCCGATGAGGAGAGAGTTGTAGAGTCCGGCGTTACGGCTGATGCTGAGAAGGTCAGCGAGCAGAGCACTCGCTATAGCGAGGAGGAGGATCCAAAAGAAGCCCTTTCATAAGATGAAGGTGAGGTCTCCAAACTTTTGATTAATCTATTTATTTAATGCATGTAATCATGAAGTCAATCACATCTGTTGCAACGTATATCCAAGACGGAATGAAAGAGTGGGGAATGGATGCCCCTTAAATAATTATGCAAGACCCATCACTGACTTGGCGTTTTCGTACACCAGATATGAGATGCTAACGGCCGGAGCCACCTTGGCCAGGTTAGGTACAAGGCCGCGGAACAAACCACGGTAGCCGTCACGCATCACTGTTTTCCGGTAAACATCAGCAAATCCTGTGTAGGAGTAGGGGTGTGCCGAGGTGCCCTGCGTCTGGAGACGTGTTCTGAGAAGGTTGATAGGATATACAATGGACGCGCCGATGGAGCCACTGAGGGCACCCATGGTGAGCACAAGCATGTTAGCGATCTTGACGCTCGACTCCTCAATGTCAAGAATGCGGGCCTGGCGAGCAATGTAGGCCTTTTTCATGGCGGAGAAGGTTCCGAGATCGAGGGCTGCGAAAGGGAAGATGCCCATAACGCCGACAGGGAAACCGCGGTAAAAGAGGCGGAGACCGCCATTATTCCACATGTTCATAAACGTTTCCTTCAAAAGAGCACGGCCCGTCAGAGGAGAGAATTGCGACTCACATTGGTAGCGGAATTTTAAAGTGTCGATGGGGTAGACGGTGAACTGGGCAGCCATACCGCCGAGGCCACCAGCCACAAAAGTGGCAGAGCGCGAGACCTCGGATGTGTCGGAGACGCCTTCAAGCTGCATGAAGAGACGTTTGGCGGCCTCAAAGGTGCCAAATTTCATGGCACTTTCGGGAAACACTTTGATGACGTTCAGACCGTTGCCGACAAAAAAGGCGCGGAGGCCTCCGGTGCTCCAGAGATATCTGAGAGCCGAGAGAATGCCAATTTTGGGTGCCTTTGAAGAGGAAGCAGCCGCACCGGCGGCTACTGATGCAGCCTGCTGCTGTGCTGCAAGACCACTTTGAGCAATCAAATACACCTTGATACGGTCGAACGGGGCCGTGCACGTACGGGAAACAACGCCAGCACAGCCGCCGGCCAAGAAATAGCCAACACCCTGCAGTGTTTCCGAGCCGAATGTCAAATCACCCTCGGAGTTCAGATCCTGGTCTTCTATGAAAAACTGGTACGCAACGGTGAGGGCTGGAAGGCCACCAGCGTTGGGCAAAAAAAGCAGCGAGTAGCGCCAGTCATTGAAGGAGATGAACCCATCGTCGTCTGTGTCGACAATATGGAAAAAGTACTGGACTTTCTCCTCGTCGACATCAAGGCCCAGCGCCGCCAAACCGGTGCGAATCTCGTCCAGATCGAGTTTTTGATCGTTTTTGCGATCCAAGCCCGAAAACGCCCGCTGAAGGGCCGTTTCTGTGCGGTCAATGTAGGTTGCCAGGTCCTCGTACGTTACACTGTCAGAGTCCTTTTCCTTGCCAAGCACGTGGAAAAGGCCATCTGCCAGATCGTTTACATCAAACATTTGGTACCTGTCTTCCAAAAAGGAGGTAAGCTCGTTGTAGTGGACCTGTCTGTTGCCTGATTTGTCCATCTTGTTGAAGATGCGTCGGATGCGGGCTTCCCGCTCCTGGGGCCGTTCCGCAGAATTCCCGGGGCTCTCCGGGCCCGACGGAGCCGGCGGAGCCAATGCTACGCTGACATTCGCCTCAGAGCTCATGTCGCAGAGCTCTAGCTATGTACAGTAAGTGGATGATGGTGGGTTTTGCGCAACGTTTTGGGGTCGCCTTTTTAGGCGGGAGTTTTGAGGGGGGCTCTGAAATTTATATTCATGGGCGGGGGGGACCCGGAAACGCGAAGCAGGCCGGGTGGTGGGGTGATGGGGCTGTGCAAAAGTGTAAAGATGTGGGAATCTGACAATAGATTTGAGACAGCCTTTGCAGGGCGCCGTCAGATTCCCTCCAGTCGCGGGCTCGACTGAATTTGGCGATTAGCTTGCCTCTTACTGGCCAGTTTTTAGGCGGGGTGGCCCCTCAGCGGGGCTGGGAGAATCCAACGTGGGGCAACGGAAGCTGGCTGCGGGGCAAGTTTGTTCAAATGCTCGGTCCCATATTCGACTAGAGCGTGATACTTAAGGTTGCAAACAGTGCATCTGCCTTATCAAAGATCCGGATGTTAGACCCGGCCCCCATATTCTCCAGCTGGTATCCTAACGGCCAGTCCCCCGCTGTGACTCGCTCTGTGACTCGTGCCTTCTTTGGGATTCCAGAAGCCACAGCTTTCGAGCTACCGGCGTAGCAAATACCGGCCAAGAGCCAAAGAGAAAAATCAAGGGTGTAGAACAAGCCATTACCTGGAAAGTCAGCTCATTTAAGAATTGGCCATTGGTCAGACCAGGCGCTCCTTTCCAGACCGCACAGTGCTCGTGCTCTGCGCTCGCCAAGTGCGAGCAGAAGCACAGCCGCGTCTCTTGGGCCTGGTAACGACCGTGGTGCTTGAGGGCTGACGGAATCAGGGATGGAAACTGATCGAGACAGGCTCAGATTTATTAGCATCGATGGGTGATTTAACCAACAGAAGCAAGCCTGCACTTTTGACCAGGACTCCGCGCACCCCAGTCTATCGGTGATAATGGCACGGCTGTGCACCGCCCTTAACGACCGCCAGCCACTATCGACGCTCCATCATAACGTCGACATGGACTTTCGCAAAATCGACATTGACGCACTGGACCCGGAAAATGCTGCGGCAGTGGAGGAGTTTGTCCCTGTCAGTAACTTGTCTGTGAATGACATTGCCCAGCGCTCGTCTGCTGCCAAGCAGTTCCTGTCTAAAGGCGATTACGCTGGCGTTCTCTCCTTTATCCTGGCGGACCCGCCGTATGGCGCAAACGAAGTTGTCAAGAGCAAGAATCTCGAGGCTGTAGTGAATGTGCTCAATGGCATTCGTCCGTCCCAGATCTCTGAGCTGGTTGAAGGACTGTCCCAGGAAGAGCAGAGTGTTCTTGTAAAGTACTTGTATCGGAGCATGGCTGCTGTGAGTAACAGCAATCTGCTCACGTGGTTTGAAAAGACGGTTGATATTGCTGGCCAGGGTGTCATCATCAAGTACATCACTGACAGAAGAACCGTTTAGAGGCTCGCAGATTGTGAGTTCCCCTCTGTCCAGCAACCGCCCGGAGTGGCATTGCTCAATGTAGTATTTATCCGAAAGCGTATTCTTTTCTGTATGCATCAATTGATGAGTTACACCGGCAATGAGTATAAAGCGGCTGCAAAGGAGCTCAGAAGCCATGCGATAAATAAGCAGGGCCCACGGACAATCGTTGTAAGATTCTTAAAAAGCACTTGTTTGTGAGAGTTGTGAACTTGGCTCGCTCTCCCATTAAATAATAAATCAATGTATATCGACAAACCGTGTCTACATCTCATGGTATTCTCATCTGATGCTGTTACTGCTCGCTGCGCTCTCCTAGAAAAAGGATACAATCTCGTGATCTGGCAAAGACTCCCTGATTGTCCTCTGCAGTCTCTCATTCTGTTTTTGAAGCTCTAAATTCTGTTTCCGCAGATCTTCAATGTCCAAAAGTTCCAGTTTCCTGTCCATCAACTCCCTTAGTCGGGCCTCCTCCTCATCCATAGATACAAGGTGAGCTCGCTCCAACTTTAGGTATTGCTCCTCCATTTCGTTCAGAACCTCCTCTCGAACGTCCATCTCTACCTGCAAGCAACGCTCCTCGGCTTGGACCTCCAGCTGTGCCAGCGCACTCTCCAGATCGGCGATCTTAGCCTGGTAGTCGGCTGCAGACATGCGCTTCTTGGGCACAGCGAGAGTAGATGAGTTGAGGTGGTTATCAGAGGCATTACTTAGCGCCCGGCGCTCTTGCACCTGCTTGAGCGACGGGATGCGGGTTTGTGGCACGCTCGTCTCGCGCGCTAGCGCAGAGTAGCGCAGAATTTGCGAAGCCGACTGGTAGTCTCCGTAGGGGTCCATGTTGACAAGAATAGCTGTTTTCTGACCGCCGGGGGCTAGCACGTTGGACATCAGGAGTTGAGTGAGTTTCGAACCTCGGAAAGTGGCGGTTGTCGGTCGCGTGTGCTCTTCAGAGTTCAGTTTCTCCAGGCACTGGCCTAGAAGCATGAGAGAACGATTGATGGCACAGCTTTCGGCAAACCGATTGCCGGTTGTCTGGCTCAACTTGTTGCGCTCAGAGCCAGCCAAGTCAACAATATGGAGCTGGCCCTGGCGCAGCGTTCCCGAGCCGGCAAGCACATGCTTGATTTCAATGGTAGTAAAGCAATGCGAACGACTGCTGCTCAAGTTGGAACTTGTTGCATGCACGACACGGTTGGCCTGAGACTGCTCAATCACTTTCAGGGCCTCGTCAAGCGAGCTAACATATAGCTTGCGGGCTCCGTGGACGTACACACGGCCATCAGCATTGGTTTTGAGCGTCAGCGCAGTACGACGGCGGCTAGGATCAGCCAAGTTTGTCATGTCAAACAGGCGGTCATTATAGATTTCCACCATAGAGATATAGACGCCGAACTGGCCGTCAGCGACCTCGGTGGTGGCCGTGGGCATGCTTGATTTGGGGAATTTGCGCTCCAGCTTTGTATTCCAGTCTAAAACAAGACCAGCCTCCACTGCTGTGGAAACTCTGGTTCTGTTTCTGGCAGCAGCGGCCTGATCGGCGGCCTCCTCGAGAGCCTCAAAGCCGCCAACCCGCTTCTTTATGATATCGAAAACGTTTGAAAGCGCCATGTGCAACATACCGGGAACCTGGCCCTGACCATTCATAGTAAATGATTTGCCTGACCCCGAGGCGCCCATATTGAAAAGCATAGCATCTGCACCAGAGAAGGCGCTGTCAACGAGGGGGGCAAGACATTCGTAGACATCCTTTTGTTTGGCGACTTCTGGGAAGACTCCGGAGAATAAAAAGGTCTCATTGGCTTTATATCGAGAGCTGGCTGGTGGCTCTACAGTGACCTGACTGGCCGAGTTGACTGTCATAAACCGGTCGGCAGCTGGTGCCGATGCAGCTTTGGGTTTGAGACGGAGATAAACCGGTATTTTGTCGCCACAGGAACCCTGGGACTCTACGGTAGCTTTCTTTTGTGGCATTTCTAGCTATCTGGTGGGCTTGGATCACGGCAGAAAGACCTGTGCCTTCTTCGTTAGTTATGGCGACGTCTGTGTTTGTGTCCTGCCCGATTTGGCTAGCCTGGTGAGGGCGCATGCTGGACAATGCGCGACGGGGCAGCAGGTGAAGCAACAGGACAAGGAAAAGCTTGAGGCGGAGCCTTGGACGGCGAGGCATAGGTTTTAATCATCAGCTTCCTGATTTGGTGTGGAGTATGCCAGGCTTTTCATCAGCTGAGTGCACATGCTGAAGTCTACACTCTCTGCCTAGCCCACTGGCGATAAACACACAAGCTGGGGTTTCTGTTGTTTGAGACTGTCCAACGAGGCCAGAAAAGCACAAAAAATGGGCGGAGTGTCCGCCATTGACTAGCAAGACATCACCTTCAACTATTGTCCCCGTGTACCTTTGCTCTTCTTTTCACCCCCTTCTCTCTGACCTCTTGTTTGCTCGCACCGCCCTCATCAACTTTCTCAGAGCCACTAAAATTCTCAAAACCCACTAAAACCCCACAATACCCACTAACACCCACTATTTACCTCCCAAGCCACAATCCTAACTCTCCACACAACATGGGCGTCAAACGAGCAAGAGACGACGAGGA
The DNA here is from genome assembly GCA_030561725.1 of Grinbergsozyma bentonensis. NCBI lineage: Eukaryota > Fungi > Ascomycota > Dipodascomycetes > Dipodascales > Trichomonascaceae > Grinbergsozyma > Grinbergsozyma bentonensis. The sequence goes on along the minus strand of JAKTYB010000062.1, from coordinate 13,960 downwards.
ATCGGTGCCTGCCGGCTCCCCTAGCGTCGAACACAAGAGATCCAAAAGCATAGATGGAACTTCAATCAAGACTCCGGTTTCTAAGGATGATAACTCGGAACCGACCGAATCTGCTGAAGGAGACAAAGGAGAGGTTACGGAAGTGGAAGTCACTGTGCTGGAGGTTACAGAGGTCACTGACGGCACAGAGGAGAGCACCGTTGGTGGCCAGCATCCTGTGGTAGAGGAACCTGGATCGGTAGAACCAGAGGAGCCCGAATCTGAGGCTCATGAGGAGGTTCAGGTAGCAGGCTCCGAGGAGCCAGAAGAGACGGATAATACCGGGGAGAAGCAAGATTCAAAGGCAAAAGAGGATGGAGCTGCTGAAACAGAGTCAAAGGAAGACGGTCCCAATGGCAAATCGGAATCAAAAGCACCACCCGTGTTTGGCACGAGTTTTTCATTCGGAACTTTTGGATCGGCAGCAGGTGCCTCCACAGCCTCGGCCTTTGGATCTGGAACTACATCGTCGACCTTTGGCAGTGGATTTGGCAGCAGTTTTGCTAGCACCCAAACCGCAGCGGCTACCAGCGCAGCGGCTAATCCTTGGGCGGACCCCGAAGAAGACGGAAAGCAATCCGCGGCCCAGGATGAGGATCAAGATGAAGAGAATGACGAGAAGGATGATCTGACCTATGTTGCCGTCGAAAAGCCACTGGTGCCGCAGGAAGTTAAAACTGGCGAAGAGGATGAAGATGCACTCTATTCGTGCCGCGCCAAAGTGTACGTGCTTGACCTCGCTGATACCAAGTCTGGTTGGAAGGAACGCGGGGTGGGCAGCCTGCACATAAATAAGAACAGCGACCGAAAGTCGCGGTTGGTGATGCGCGCCGATGGTGTGCTCAAAGTGATTGTCAATATCTGGCTAAAAGATTGTGAAGCGTTCAAGGGTATGGAGAGCTCTCTCAGCGGCGACAAGTTTATGCGATTAGCTGCTATCGAAAATGGTACACCAAGGCAGCTTGCATTCAGGACCGGCAACCCTCAAATTGCTGGCGAGCTGTTTGACGCTGTGAAGCAGGCAATCGCAGATTATCCAGAGACTACCGCACCGACTTCGGCTGCCTCGACCTCCGAGGCGCCTGAGGCAACGACCAATTCTCTGGTCTAACAGGCGTAGCCGTTGGATCCGATGGTACACCTCTTCCCCATCCTGTACAAATTAGATATTTATATGTATCATGCATAATGGCTACTATTCTACACGCTGAAACGCAATCGTTCTAATGGTCGAGCCTTGCTGTCCGCCAAATTGAAAGCTCGGATACTTGACAGTCTTCCAAACACTGAAAAGAGAGGAGCAAAAGAGTTCCACCAGCTCGTCCTCAGTAAAGTTGCAGCTAGTGATCAAAAAAAACCGCCCGGGCCGGACCAGTTTGGCCACAACATCCCGGTACCGTTGGATAGAGACCCGGTTAGTATCAGACAGAGCAATAGCATCTAGCGTACCCTTATCAAGTACAAGATCCCACTGGCTGATCCATGATTCGTCCGAACCAAGCATGTCGACATGCTCAAACGTGGACTTGAAATTTTCGTGCTTGGCGATATTGGCTGCAAACTCAACGGCCGGCGCTGAGTAGTCAATGCCGACAAGCTTGCCCGAGAAACCAGCCTCTTCCACAGCAAATAGGAGCCGTCCATTGCCTGAACCAAGGTCCAGAACGCTGAAATCACTGCCGAACTCACCGTCTTGAAGCTGATCTTCAACAAACTGGGCAATCTTTTCTTCCGCACCAGAGTCAGAAAACCAGCATTCGCCGGTATCCTGGGGGTTTTCTTCAAAGTTCTTTTGCTCTAGCTCGTATAAGCCATCCCAGTATTCTCTGGTTCCAAGCTTTGATGGCTGTAGGTCCATCGTAGGTTACTTCGGTATAGGAGTAGCAGATCTAGAAGCTAGTGGCTTAGGCAAGTAAAAAAAAAAGATTTAGTGACTGTTAACCACTAGCTGCCTGCGAGTTGGGAAAGTGAAGAAAACAATGGAAGATGCGCGGATGAACGCGGGGCCGTTATGCCATAATAACAAACCTGCGAGCTCGGCCATTCTTAGCTCTGTCGTTCAAGAATTGCACTGCTTGAAACTTGCGGCCTCAACTTTCGGCTACTCATTTCGAGCTTAAGTGGAAATTAGCTTTGCAAGCCTTGCAAATCATCACCCCCCGTGGTATGAGGCAAGCCTGCGCCCAGTCCTGAAAAGATACCAACCATCAGTAGCAAGCCGGAGCTCCGGGTGCAGGATGCCCTATCATTTACCTGTCTGCAGTTGAATCTACCAAATCTCAAACTCTCGGCGTTGATCCGGAGGCCTTCGCCCAGCGAAGCCGTGCATTTTATCAGCTGGCCTTATCCCCCGGGTAGAGCTATTTTGACCCCGTTTTTTTTTCAGCTGCCACATCGGGTAACCATTTCCGCCCTAGCAGGATATAAAGCTTGGCGAGTGTCCACTTCCTTCGCAGAGACACAAAAAAACTAGCAGTATCTTAAAGTTTGTGTCGATTGATTGAAATGTCTGCCCAAGTCAGGGAGTCTGAGAGGGCAATTGCCAGCGGCAGCGAGTTTGGCGGCCTCAACGTTGAGGATAGCAAGGATTCTACCCAGCAAATGATTTTTGGCAATGAATTCGAAGAAAATGCAGATGATTATCCAGAGGGCGGTCTTGAGGCTTGGCTAGTTGTCTTTGGCTCGTGGTGTGCAATCACTGCCACCTTTGGTGTTGTGAACACTTTTGGTTCCTTTCAGGCCTGGTTACAGGACCACCAGCTCCAAAGATACTCCGAATCGCAGATTGGTTGGCTATTTGGTATCTATCTCTTTCTCTTCTTTCTTGGAGGTGTGCAGGTCGGACCAATTTTTGACACTTACGGTCTCAAGTATGTCACCATCCCAGGCTATATTGGTACCACGGCCAGCGTCTTTTTCTTATCAGTATCTAAAGAGTACTACCAGTTCATGCTTGGCTTTGCAGTACTTGGTGGTATTGCTGGATCCCTTGTTTTCACACCGAGTGTGGCTGTCATTGGACACTGGTTTCTGCGGCGCAGGGGCCTCGCTACCGGTCTAGCTTGTACCGGAGGTGCCGTTGGTGGTGTTGTTTTCCCGCTGGTTTTCAACAAACTGAACAAGTCCGTTGGTTTTGCATGGGCTACCCGGGTAGTTGGCTTTTGCGTGCTGGTTCTTTGCGTCGGTGCGCTGGCCCTCATGAAATCAAGACTCCACTCTTTAGAGTCTCAGGACAAATATGACAAAAAAGTATCCAAGGGTGCTTCGATCGACCTTAAGGCTTTCAAGGACATCAATTTTTTGCTCACCACCATCGCAACGTACATGATTGAGTGGGCCCTTTTTGTTCCACTCACATACATCACGTCATATGCCCTGTCGCGTGGCATTGACTCCAACACGGCCTATTACCTGCTACCAATTCTCAATGCTGGATCGGTAATTGGTCGCGGTCTTCCTGGCTATGTTAGTGACAAGTGGGGTCGCTTCAATGTCATGGTACTTACCACGTTTCTGAGCGGAGTTTGCTGCTTGGTACTCTGGCTTCCGGCGGGCAGTACATCTGGCGTGCTAATTGCCTTTGCCCTTCTGTTTGGCATTTTCAGCGGTACAGGAATCTCGATGACCCCAGTGTGCGTCTCTCAGGTTTGTCACACGAAAGATTATGGTAAGCGTTATGGTACATGCTACTCGGTGGTAAGCTTTGGCTCGCTCACAGGCATTCCCATCGCCGGCCAGCTCATCACTGTCATGCACGGAGGTTATCTGGCGCTCATCATCTGGAGTGCAATTGTGTACATGGTTGGCTGTGCCCTGTTCTTGAGTGTCAGAGTGCGTATGGTAGGCTGGAAACTCACTGCCAAGTTCTAGCCAAGGAATGCTGTGATAAATATTTATTAGAATGAATAATGCAAGAAAGGATAGTTTCCTAATCGAGGCGGTAGTTTGATTGCAGATGCTCCTGGATCAATAGCGCATTGTCCTGTCATTGTTGCTATTATAGCTATTGCGGTAACCACCTCCACTACGATTGTCGCGACTGCCACCGTATTGACGCCCGCCTCCATGACCGTCCCGAGAACCATAGCCACGGTAGCTGTTATTGCGATTGTTGTTGCCATAGCGATTGTTTCTGTCCGAATAGCTTCCACCGCCGCCGTTAGAGTCATCACCGCCATGTCCGCGTTCAGAAAGCGGCTGCTGATAGGGACGACGATTGTCATCGTTACGGTAGCGTGTATTCTGACCATTGTGTCCCTTCCTGTTGTCATAGCGGTCACCTCCGTCATTGCGATGACCTCTATTTCTGTGATCTGATGAAAACGAGGACAGCAAGTTGCGCTTTGTGTAGTGGCGCCCCCCTCGCCCTCCACCGAGCTTGCGAGGTCGCCATTGCCTCACAGTCCGGCCCCTCTCGACATCAACCACTAATTTTCTTCCTGCAAGTTCCATCCGTTCGTGACACTCGCGGTAGGCCGATTTCATGTCCTCCTCCCTTTGAAAGCAGACAAATGCATATCCTCGGCTTTTTTTTGTTTCTGGATCTCGTACAACCCGAGAACGCTCTAGCGGACCAAACTGTACAAACCTGGCCTCAAGGTCTTGCTCGGTAGTATCGTAGCTCAGCCTAGCAACAAACAGAGTCTTGTATGCGTCTCCTCTAGCCTGCATGTCTGAGTGAGGATCCCACTCTGCTAGACGTTTTTCTAGCTCAAGCTTATTTTTCTCTCTTTTCAATTGCTTCTCTCTTTGCTGGACTTGCAGCCAGCTCTCTGTAGGCTTGTAGTTTTCGTCTTTAGTGTTGAGAGCCGTCAAGTACTGGGCCACACCCGAGATTGCCATGTTACGCCGTTCTCCCGGGGCATAATCCAAAGGCTCTGCATATTCCAGAGGTGGTGCTGGCCTGAAGAGCAGGGCAAGCCCATTTGGTAGCCTGTCGTACTCGGTCATGGCTCAATTTGGAGAGAGATGACTGCGCCGGCCGTTGAAATTTCCTAGTATATGGGTGTGGGGATCACGTGAAGAACTATGAGGGAGGATAAAATATGTTAGAGAAGACCAATAGCGGGTAGAATAAAAGCAAAAGTGGACGTTTGCTAAGTGCAAAAATATGCAAATTGTGCTCACCACCTCAAGCAAATACTTTTGTTGATTTCATTCATCAAAAAATGACGACGCCTGCAGGATTTGAACCTGCGCGGGAAAATCCCAAAAGATTTCTAATCTTTCGCCTTAACCACTCGGCCAAAGCGCCTAATTAAACAATAACATGAAACTCAAGTACAGAAAATATAGATGACAATGTTGAAACCATATCGCCGCTTTTTGCTTGAATCAACCTGTAATTCTTCTCAAGCATGTGTCTAAATACAGAATATAAATTCTCAGAATCACCAGCATATTTTTCACTACCTTTTTACCCTTTTTCATTTGCGCAAATCACGTGACCGCGTTGTTTACGTCCACCCCAACGCGACATAAACAAAACAATCATTGATTATAATACTTATCCATTTGTCAGATCAGAAGCCATCCGGGCAGTCGTAAAAGTCTCCTTTTGTGCCCTTTCACTAGTTGCTATGGCAGACTTCAATTTGGCCGAGTACTACGCTCGGTTTCTCTCTGATCCCTCCGAGTTTTCCGAGAATTCGTCGATTGGTGATCTGAACGAGGCACTGGAATCTTTGGTTGACACGCTCACTGAGTCGGTCCAACTAATAGAAGATGACACTGTCTATGATAATGCACTCGCTGTGACTTCTTTGTATACCCAGCTCAATAGCATCAACCAGGAACGTCTGGTCGATTTGCTCGCTACCTGCATCACCGTGGAACCGTACAGTCAAGATCGCGAGTTTTTGGAGCGCATTTCGTTTCTTTTTCACATTGCACTCATAAAGATCAGTTCTGTTTTGAGTACTAAGGAAAGTGCCTCTGCCAAAGGCAAAAGATCAGCTGCCTTGGATCCACTGCAGGCGAAGGTCCTCCTGTCTATTCTGCAGTCCACCAGCGCCCTTTTCAGAAAAATGCCTGAGCTTTTTGTCACTACATCTGAACGCGATCTGTTCTTTGGTCTTTTCCTCAAACCTATTTATGCTGTTCTTGAAGATGAAAACGCCGTCAAATCCACGAACATTAGAATGCATATTTTCAAGGCTTTATGCGTTGCCATTAAACAACATCAGCAGCAAAATAACGTCCAGTCCGCTATGCTTCAGCTTCTCACATACTTCGAGCATCTGGCTGAGCCGGTGGCAGAGCTTCTTCAAATTCTCTCTGAGCAGTACGATTCTACTGGTCTAATCGATTATCTCATCAAGGAATTAAGCACCAGGGACAACAACTCTAATGACACAAAGGGTCCAAAAATTATCTCCACCTTTTTAATCAAGCTGGCTAATCTCATTCCCAGAACTGTCCTACGCTACCTTGTCCCATTATCGACGATTCTTAATAGTGACTCATATTCTATGCGATGCGCCATTATTGAAGTTGCAGGGCTCATTGTCATCGATATTGCAAAAGAGGAAGGCCAGGTTGAACTCATGCATACCCAGCTAGAAACTCTTCTCACTCTTATTGAGCAGCGGACTCTGGATATCAGCCCATACGCTAGATGTAGGGCATTTCAGATGCTGAGCGCAATTTCTGAGCTAGATGTCAAGTTCAACAAGCACAGACCCATTTGGTCAAAACTTGCTCTTCAAGGCGTCCAAGACAGGGCATCTCAGGTGCGAAGAAATGCTCTTAAATTCATGGGTCGCCTCATCAATACTCATCCTTTCGGTTTGATGCACGGTTCATCATTGGTACTTGAGGTTTGGGAAAAGAGGTTGGAGGAGAACCGTGAGAAGCTGCGTGAGCTGCTGCCTGAAGAGCTTGATGCCATCCTTGAAGACCCCTCGCAAAGCCCATCAAAGATCAAGAAACAGCTCGCGACCATTCCCGATGATGATGAAGAGGAAGAGGAGGACAATGAGATGGACCAAGATCCCACTGATGAAAAAGAAGAAGCTAGTGAAGTTTTATCTTCTGCTGAACCTCCGCTGGAATCTGCCGCTGAAATTCAGCGACTTGAGCTCACAGGTGAATACTATCTGGCGGCAGTGCAATTTATCAAAACAATTCATGCAGGATTAAAGCACTGCGAAGAATTATTATTTTCAAAGACAAAGACTGAAGTTATTGATGCTATGAACTTGTTTGTGCTCGCTGATGCTTATCAGATCTCAACTGCTGCTGTTGGTATTCGCAAAATGATCCATCTTGTATGGGCAAAAGCCAACAATGATGAAGGTCAAGCTATCCAGAAGCATCTTGTTGAATGTTACCGTCAACTGTTTTTTGAAGCTCTAGTGGAGAACCCGGACCTTATCATAGCAAAGAACATGATATCCCTCACGTATGGAGCCACTCTTGCTGAATTAGCCTCTCTGGAGTATCTTCTCGTTTTGACAATGGAGCAAGATAGGTTTAGTGATGAGGTCATCCGCATTTTATGGCAAATCTACGGCATTAAAACAAGAGAAATTTCGCGTTCGCAGCGTCGAGGGGCGATCATTATTCTAGGAATGCTCGCAAAGGCAGATCCATCAATTGCCACGAGTGGCTTGAGTGTGCTGTTGAGCATTGGACTTGGCGAGCAAGGTCGGAAGGATTGGGCACTGAACAAATATTCTTGTATCTGCCTTCAACGCTGCGTTGATTCTTCCAAAATGTCACGACTTCCAGCTACACATGAGGTCATTATCCAGCTTGCCTACGTTATCATGATGCCAGAGTTTTCAATGGAGTGGTTTGGTGTCGCTGAACAGGCAATCAAAGCTATTTATGACTTGTGTGAGGAGCCTGACATGGTATTTACAGATATCATCCGCGAGAAGACAAGAGAAGCCTTTGAAGAAAACTCTGAGTCTCACTTGGCACAGCTTTTATTTGTGGTTGGTGAAGTGGCCCTGAAGACTATTATTTCGCTGGAACAATACGAGAGCCAGTTCAAAAAGGCCAGGAGTGCTCTTGATTCTATTAAAAAGCCGGATGACAATGATCTTAATCAGATAGGTGGAACTACCGAAGATGACTTCACTGAGGCGATTTCTTACGTGCGAGAGAAAGAGCTGCTGTACGGTGAGAACTCCCTGTTGGCTAAATTTGGACCCTTTGTAAGTGACATTTGCAATGATGGATTGACCCGGGACCAGACCCCGGAGATAAGCATTGCATCTACTCTCTGCTTGTCCAAGCTCATGTGCGTTTCTTCTAGTTATTGTGCACAAAACCTGCCAATCTTGAAGGCTTTGATGGAAAAGTCACCGTCTTCAGCTATTCGTTCAAACTGCGTGTTGTGCTTCGGTGACATAGCGGTGTGCTTCAATCATATAATTGACGACAGCACTGAATTTCTCTATGCCAGACTGCATGATAAATACCCTGTGGTGAAACGCACGTGCTTGATGACGTTGACATTCTTGATTCTCGCTGGTCAAGTGAAGGTGAAGGGTCAACTTGGTGCCATGGCGAAGTGTTTGGAGGCAGACGACACAGCAATTTCTGACCTTGCGAAAATGTTCTTTTCTGAACTGTCCACAAAAGAAGGAGCTATTTACAATGGTTTCATTGACATGTTCTCAGTTCTCAGTTCTGACAATGATTTGCCAGAGGAGTCGCTACATAAGATTCTGAAGTTCCTTGTGGCATTCATTGACAAAGAAAAGCAAGTCAAATCTCTATCTGAAAAGCTATTTACAAGGATGCAGCGCACGAGTGACGAGAAGCAGTGGAAAGACCTCGCATTCGTGCTGGGTCTATTACCACATAAGCAGGAGGAAGTTACCACTTTTATCGATGCAGGATTCAAAGCAGAAGTTGAAGCTGCATCCTAACATTAAAGCTATTTATACACTGAACAATAAATTATTACATGTTCTTATAAATAAGTGCCTCAGAATTTTCAGTGTGATATATTAATCGTCACTTGGTAAAAGTACCTTTAAGATTAATAAAGAAGTTCATCACCGGCACGACTCTTTATCTGATGGGATCCCCTGTATACATCAAGTGAAGAAAGCAAAGAAACCCCAATTACTTGGGCAGCTGGTCTCCAAAACCCATATTCTTTGCCATATCTCTCAGAGCTGGATTGTTCATCATTGAGGAAAAATCGGGAGTTTCACCCTTTTCCATCTTAGCCTTCATGTCATTGATCATAGGGTTATTCATGAGCTCAGAGAGAGCATTGGGGTTGGACATGAGGCTCTGAGCAGCCTTCTGAATCATGGGGTTGTTCATCATGCCAGCAAGTCCGCCACCGCCCAGCAGCGACGAAAAATCAGGCATGCCTGAGGAAGCGCTAGCAGATGCGCCTGAAGGGCCCGTTGCAGAAGCAGAAGCAGAAGCATTTCCAGTAGCAGAAGCAGAAGCGTCCACACTGCGCTCCTTGCTGTTGGCCTGGTCCTCCTCGTAGCGCTTCTTTGCGGCCTCGTAACCACGCTTCATTCCATCAGACTGGTTATCACCCTCGACGGCCAGACCTTTCTCATAAGCCTTCATAGAGCCCTCTGCGTCACCGAGAGAGTAAAGAGCCAGACCGAGACGGGAATAGCCACGTGAGTACGATGGATCAAGCTCGATAGCCTTTCTGGCATCAACGACAGCTGCCTCAGGCTCTTTATTGGCAGAGTATGCAGCCGCACGGTTTGAGTAGTAAATGGCATTTGTGCCATCAATGGCAATAGCCTTGGTGTAGGCATCGACAGCACCAGCGAAATCCTTCTGAGCCAGGAGCTTGTTGCCAGTAGCCTTGATGGACTCAGCCTCGGCATTTGGCTCCTTCTTCTCGGCAGCCTTCGGTACAGAAGCCGCAGAGGCCGTCTTTCCCTTTCTGTAATTGGCTAGAATTTGTTCCAGGGACTCAGAGGAAAATGAGCTAGATGCCTTGTCTGCGTCAACGCCAAATACGTCACTAAGGCACTCGATGGCTACATCGACAGAGTCCTTGCTCTCTGAGTCGACGGTGCCATCAGCAATAGACCTCTTGAGAAAATCAATAATACCTGCAACCAGGTCCTGCTTGGTGCTCATTGTGATTTAATGTGGCAAGTTTTGACTTTTCGTCTACTGGGTGAGCATGGCCTGCCTTATATAGGGAGGCGGGGAGGGGTCTGCCGGGTAAGAGTGTGGAATAGGCGAGAAGGACTAGGAAAACGTGGGAGGCGAGGAGAGCGGGGAAGTGGTGGCGGTTGGGATGCTGGTGATAAGGAAGGCATTTGGGGGTTATCATGTCGGTTTTGACACTGATTGAACTGAAGCATTCACCTGCTTACTGACCCGACCATTTTAGTGTGCCTTTGCTCACAATCGCTCTGCTGCCCAAGGTGTGCATCACTGAATTTTGACGCGCTGAAGAGCGCTTACCGGACAGCTCCGGCATCAATTAGTAGGCGGAACCGCTGTCAACGCCACATTCAGACTTAAAATCTATATTACTTATCCGGTTAGAAGGCCATAGCACTCTACTCCAGGACAAAAATTACAATCTATTTCTTCTCGCCTCCTCAGGTATATAAATATGTAGACTCTCTACTGCCTCTTGTAACTACCTGAAAGCCTCCTGCACGATCTGCTGCTCATCAGCAGACAATTGATTAAACAGCTGCATCGCGTCGGGCAGGGTAGCTAAAAGCTTCTTCACAGAAGCAACCACATGCTCGCGCGTCTGAGGCGGAAGAATGGCAAACAAAAGAGCCTGAACAACAGCATGGAACACTTTAGGTACCTGCATAGTGACTGCAACGTTGTTCTCTTCAATCAGATCGCAAAGCACTCGGTAGCTGAAGGCAGCTGCCTCGTCGTCATGAACCACTGGGAAAGTCTTGACCCATTCAGTCCATGCCTGGTTGAGTTGGTCAGTCGCCATCTGGCTGCCGTACTTGCGGAGAACCTTGGCAATAGCTGAAACAGCATTGTCAGTAGCATCAGCATTATCCTCATCTTGGGCATCAGGAGCCATGGCAATTTGGAAAAGAGCCTGCAAAGACGAGGTAACCAGAGGAGCATAAGCATCGCCACCATGCTGAGCAGCAACACCAACACCGTACGCCGCAGCCTGTACAACAATAGGATCTGGGTATGCAAGGTTTTTAACAAGCTCTTCTCTCAGACCACCGGTGTACTCGAAAGAGTTCGGTCCAAGAAACTCGATAATGTTGCCCACCACAAGGAGCGAGAACTGACGACAATCAGCATTACCTCTCAGGCAAGCTTGAACAACAGGAGACAGCTCTGAAAGGTATGCAGGCATGAAAGCGGCACGGCACGTCTTGAAAAGAGCTTCAATGGTCTTGTTAATTTCGTTAATCAGCTCCTCGTCCTCACTCTCATCGTCATCATCAACGTCTTCCGTGTACTCATTGTTTTCGTCGTCCTGCTCGAGACGCGCACTGACACGCTCCAGATAATCGGAAATATTCTTCATCATGGCACCAGCTAGTCTGTTCATCTGATCTGGGGATATACTATCAGCTCCAATCAGAGTAATGCAAGAGCTAACAGTGTGGTAGAACTGTGCAAGAATCTCCACATACGGTTCCTTATCCATACACTCAATTAGAGTGTTCAGCAGTGGAGCCCAGAGTTCCATGACAGCTGGACCAGCCGTCGAACGTGATGCGGACTGCGCCGAGGCAATGACGTGAAGAATAGACTGGGAGGCAGAAGATCTGACAGCATCATGGAAGTAGAACTGGAGAGAAGGCTTGATGATGTCAAAAACCACCTCCTTAGCGTAAGGATAAAAGTTTTCTCTGAGCTGGGAGGCGTAAACAGAGAGAAACTTGATGGCATTGCTCTTCTCCTCCATAGCAGGAGTATGAATGCCAATGTAGCGACCTTCAATGGGAATCAGATCCCAACCGTTCTCTACAAATTTTTCAACATTTTCTTCATCGTCAAAAAGCTGGTAATCAGCTTCACTCTTGGCTTGCGCAAGGAGCGAGGGCATGACCGTGCCAAGGTAAGGAAGGAAATCAAGTCCAACAATGCGACAGATACGACCGTAGGCGTAAATGAGGTAGGGAACGCAAGGATCGTCTTCAAGAAGCTGAGACTCTTCCTGGGCCTTACCAAGAAGGCGCATGAGCTCATGGAACTGAGGGGTAAATCTCTCCTTACCAACTGCCAAAGCAACAAGAGCAGCACATTCAATGGCTCTGGCCTTCAAAACGCGGTACTCCTTGGGTGCATCGGCACCAATAATCTGGAACAAGAGAGCCATGAGCTGGTCATAGTACTTGGCAAAGTGCTCTTTGGCTACATCAGCAATGACAGCAATAGTAGTGAGAGCCTGCTCCTGTACATACTTAACAGGGGACTGGATGTAAGAAGCAAGAGCATTGAGCAAATGATCAAGATAAGGATCCAGCACTTCCTTGGTGGCCGACTCGCCAAAGTTAACCATGGCAGCGGCAGCATGAGCCTGAACTCGGGCAACAGCAGTGGGATCACTGAGCTTGGAGATTAAAGCGGGCAGAACCTTGGAAGAGTAGTCTGTTTGCAAAACTGGTGCAAAATCAGTGGAAAGCTGCCCAAGAGCGTTACAGGTAGCCCACTGGACACGGGGATGAGGGTCAGTGAGGCAGGGCACAATCATGTCGAGAACCTTACCAAGACCCGGAATCATGTCGTCGTGGCAGCCTTCAGCTACGTTGGAAAGAGCCATAAGAGCGGCCTGCTTCTCACGCCAGGTGGCGGAGCCAAGCATGGCGGGGACAAACTCAAAGAGCGGAGGCAGCACAAACTTGCCGCCGAGGCGAAGGGCCAGACGATCAAGAGCCTGACCGGCGGCCACAGCAACCTCCTCTGTATCTCCTGAGCTTTTAATATCTTCCTCACGCTGCCACTCTGTAGCATTCTCGTCGTCGTCCTCGCCGACCTCGGTCAGCATGATGAGACACTGCTTGATAACTTTGGGAGCGTAAGCCGCCTCCTTTTTGCACATTTTGGGGGCCTCATCAGCGAAGGTGACGGCAAGCTCAAGGGCCGAGATGCGAACATTGTCTTCCATTTCGCTCTTGTTGGATGTCACGTTGACACAAAAGTCAATGAGCTGAGGGAATGCGGGACGGAACATCTTGGGGGCCTGGCCAGCAAGATCGATAACGTGCTCGAGCACTGTGTTGAGCTTTTCCGAATCATGCTGCAGCGGGGAGATGACGTTGAGGAGAGACGGCAAGAGCTCCTGGAGCTGTGGCCATGTGGATTTGGGGAGAACATTGAAGAAGGAGGAGAAGGCGCCGACACATGCAATGCGGACCAGCTCGCTCGGGTCCTGAAGGCCGCTCTGGAACACTGGGACTACAACGCCAAGCTGCGAGGTGCCGACGAGAGCGGGTACCGTGGAAAAGACGCGGAAACACGACTCGCGGATGGTCTCATCCTGGGACTTGGACCCCTGGAGCAGAGTGGAGAGCAGCTCGGGCCAGGAGCCCTCGCCACCAAGGCGGGCAAGCTCGCCAATGGCGTCCGAGATCTTGTGGCGCACGTCGCGCGACTGCTGCGCGGTGAAACCCTGCAGCAGAGTAGTCTTGAGGCGCAATACCACGTGGTCGGGGACCTTCTGGATGACACGGGTGGACATGTCTTCGCCGTGGGGGCGCTTGAGGGCGATTCTGCGGAACAGAACGGCGCTGAAGGAGCGCTCGAGATCCGAGTTTCCTTCGACAGCAAACTCTGCCAGGCCGACCAGGAGGATCTGCAAGTTTTCGGGCGATTGAGCATTGTCTACCCACTGCGTGTTGAGCGCCAATTCGGCCTGGGATCGAATGTCATTGTCGGGGGAGTGCAGAGACGTGAGGAGCTGGGTGAGAGCGGTGCGTGCTTCTTCCGGAAGGGCACTCATAGTTGGGACTAGCTAGAGTGGGACAGA
>JAKTYB010000061.1:0-80500 GCA_030561725.1 Grinbergsozyma bentonensis | reverse complement strand
ATTGATGGCCTGTCTGGAGCACAGTTTGTGCACGTTCTGGCCTTATATTGGGCAAAGCTTTGTCACTACAATATGTACTGCACTACTCGTACTCGTACCGGACGACCACACTCCATTCTTCAACCCGCTCGCGCAAACCGAGCCTCTGCTGCTGCTATTCTCGCCCCAGCGTACAATCCCTTTTTTTCCCGTCTATCCCGAATCAAAACTAACCCAGTCATGTCCCGCGAAGATTCTGTCTATGTTGCCAAGCTCGCCGAGCAGGCCGAGCGCTACGAAGAAATGGTTGAAGCCATGAAAAAAGTGACCGCCATGGGTGGCGAACTCACCGTTGAGGAGCGCAACCTCCTCTCCGTGGCTTACAAGAACGTGATCGGCGCTCGCCGTGCGTCGTGGAGAATCGTCTCCACCATTGAGCAGAAGGAGGAGAACAAGGGCAACAGCGTCCAGGTTGACCTCATCAAGGATTACAGACACAAGATTGAGGACGAGCTTGCAAAGATCTGCCAGGATATTCTTGACTTGCTCGCTGAGCACCTCATTCCTTCTGCGCAGAGCGGTGAGTCCAAGGTCTTTTACTACAAGATGCAGGGCGACTACCAGCGTTATCTGGCCGAGTTCACCACTGGTGACAAGCGCCGTGATGCGGCTGACGCCTCGCTTGAGGCCTACAAGACTGCTTCCGACATTGCCAACACGGAGCTGCCCCCCACCCATCCCATCCGCCTTGGCCTGGCCCTCAACTTCAGCGTGTTTTACTACGAGATTCACAACTCGCCTGAGCACGCCTGCCACCTTGCCAAGCTTGCGTTCGATGACGCCATTGCTGAGCTTGACTCGCTCAACGAGGAGTCTTACAAGGACTCGACGCTCATTATGCAGCTGCTCAAGGATAACTTGACTCTGTGGACCGGCGACATGGCCGATCCCGAAGCTGCCAATGCGTACGAGGACAAGAGTGCCACCAGCACGGCCGCTGAGGCTGCCGAGTAGGTTTGATAGGTAGAGTTTTTATAATGACGGGGAGATAGACGGGAGTGTCTGCTACTTTTTGTAGTATTGAATTTTGTATGAACTTTGAGTGTGAGCGGGTGCGAGCGCAAAGCGCAGGTACGAGCTCCGCCTTGAACTAGCGCGATGTGCGAAGATGGGGATACAGCTAAGCGCGCGGACTCTGTTCTCATGCGCTTCACTAGCTCTTGTCAACTTACTGCCCGCGCTTGTTTTATATATGCAGCACACCGGCCAAAAACGTCCATTATCTTACCATCCATTTTGATTCCAATAGCTTTCCTTGTAGGCTCACATGCTTTCACTCTATTTTCCCTGGACTCCACATCTGGACCGGGGTCTGTTCGCTAGCTACTCTTGTTTTCAGTGAACCGGCGGGGCAATGCCCCAGCAGACAAATGTGTGTCAGAAGGCTGGGCGAGCGAGCGCTACGGCACAGGACTCCGGTTGCCACAAGCAATCTAACGCCCCAGTTAATTGACAGTTTAGAAAACTCCCTAGCTCTTCTAGTTCCTGTCCGGGCCCCTGACTAGTGGGGCCCTGCCCCGCCATTTCCAGACCAGATCCCACAAAATTTCACCCAGACTCAACCTCTGCGCCATGGATCGCCTGTTTGAGAACCAAAAATACAGAGAAATCACCGAGGATTTCAAAAGTCTCGCTGAGCGCTTGGAACCAGGTCGTCTTGTTCACACAGTGGACTTTGATCTCTTCCAGTCGGTTCGTGCGCTCGAAATTGGCAACCCGCGCATGGACACCGGTCTGCTCTACGTTTCGCTGGCCAATGACAAGCTCCCGGAGTTTGCATCTGGTGAGCAGGTGGCCGATTTCATTGATGCGCTATTGGCCAGAGAGGTGTGCTGGTACCGAGGCTATTCGCCGATCCAGACATATTTGTCGTGTCTCGTTGTGGAACACGCTGCGCGCAGTGTGATTCCAGCAGAGCTCGCAGAGCAGGGCGTTGATTCGTGGAAAAAGGTCGCAGACGCTGTGGCACTTGCCACTCTGGCCACAGTGGAGCAGGTGGAGCGCTACGTCGACAGCGTCACATGTCTCTTTGCCGAGGAGGACATTGTGGTGGGGCGCATGTTTGAGCTCAATTATAGCTCGTCGGTGGCTGTTGCTCAGCGCATGCTGGACCAGGCGGTCGTTTTTGCCCGCAAGAACGGCGCCACAAATGTCGAAGACCGTCTTTTGCTTCGCAAAGAATGGCTCACCATTCTCGATACCTTTGCCGTCAGCAATGACAACTTTGGCGACAAGGCGCTGCGGCTCATTGGCAAAATCGAAAAGATTCAAAAGAGTCAGCTTCCAGAAAGCCTCTTTTCGCAGCGTGTTCAGAGCCGTGTTCCTAACCAGGGTCCTGTTCGCGATCTGGCCACTATGGACGTGGTTGCTGCCTACGAGGAGCTTTCTCACATGATTACAACGCTCATGGGCGTCAAACGGTCGATACCTATGGTTCGTAACCGCTCTACAGAGCTCCTCTCGTTTCTGCTCCAATTCTCGGCCGCGCAAAACCCAAACTCATCACTGGTGCGTGCGATGACCCACTCCGTGCTGCTTCAGGTGCTGCTGCCCGACCCTGCAATCACCTCGATTGCAGGGAAGACTCCTGCAGAGTGGGCTCTTATGGACATGAATGAGCTGACACGACCCTCTGGCGTTTTCGACTCGCCCAATCAACAGGTCCAGAAGCTCGTGCAGGACTTTCTGCTCTATGCCGGCGCGTGCTATAGCGATCTGGTTGTCATTTTTCTCCAGAACCGGCCGCGCCAGCGGCAAAATCTGGCCCATGCCGTTACGGCGTGGGACTCGTTGCAGGTGGCTGCCGAGCAGCTTGAGACAAAACTGGCCACCCTGCTGCCCAAAAACACGGCGACACTTCTCAACGGCAAGATGCCGTTTGCGTCGTGGGTGTACCTGCGGAAGATGCAAATCATGATTTGGGTGGTGCTACTAGGAGTCGAGCTTGACATTTACAAGCCGTGGGAAGCGTCGCGTGTGTACCACTATGCCAAAAGCCTGCTGGCAGCACAGGCCGAGCACCTTGTGTTTGTGCGTGACAATCTAGAGGGTGCGCGTGCGCGCACGCCTGCGCACAACTATGCTCTGAATTTTGTCTCCTCGCTCATCATTGAAGCGGAGGCTATTGGCAAGATGTGCGACGCGTCTCTAGCCCATGCTCTGGCTCTAGAGGCGTGTGGCGTGCTGTCAGTGCCGCCCAACTCGCGTGCCAGCGACGAGCTGCTGTACGGTCTGCGCATGAAGCCGTTTTACACGGTGGGTGTTCCGACGTTTGTCAGCTATGACGAGTACAAGCAGAGCCCGGGCAAGAGCCAAGGGGTGGGCGAGCTTGTGCAGAGAGCAAAGGCCAGCTCCAAGGCATGTCGCGATATTATCGGCAGCTTTCCGTCTGAGTCTGTGGATCTTGAGCTGATGAAACGGAGCGCTGTAGGCATTGCGCTGAATGCGCAGATGCTGGAGCGCGGTGCGCAGGGCAAGGCTGTGTGGTCGCGGGACCGCTGGCACCCGTTCTTTCCTGTGCTTTTGGTGAAGGCGTGAGCTGGGATTCTTTCCTGTGCTTATTGGTGAGAGCTGGGCGCCCCCGCCGGCCGCGCTGCATCTGCTGCAATGTATTATCTAGTTTTGCATGTACATAATATCTGGTCTGCTTAAAACAGCTCGTCAGCATAAGGCAGAGAGCTGATCTGGCCAACGACGGAGACAACCTTGGGGCCCTTGAGGAGGGCGGCGGCGGCGGACTTGAGGTCGGAAGCCGAAACGGTGGCCTCCGAGATGAAGCCGGCCTCGGCTGCGGAAAAGCGGGCGAGGGCCGTGGCGCGCTTGGCAGCGTCCTCGGTGATGGAGCCCTCGAGACCCTTGACGACGGCCGCGGCCGCCTTGGCACCGGCCGAGACGACGGCAGCCGAGGGGCCAGTGACGGTGATTGTGAGCAAAGAAGCGTCGCTGTAGGGAAGAACGTCGGCGACGATGCTGGCGCCGGTCTCGGCCGAGGCGGCGGCGAGCGGGGACTGGCCGAGCGACCACTTGATGGTGGAGGCGGCGCCGAGGGCCTTGGCAAGAGCAAAGACGCTCGAGGAGGCGGCAGCACCGGGGAAGGCAAGCACGACGGCATTGCCCACAGCCGAGCCAACGCGGGACTCGCCCGAGAAGGTCTTGGTGGCCTCGCCCGAGACGGCCGAGCCGCCGGCAGGCAGGTCAGCCAGGGCCGAGGCGTCGGCCAGGGCAGCCAGGTCTTTCTCGACAATGCCGGAGCCCACGAGCTCAACAGAGCCCTGGGTGTAGACCTTGGCGGCAAAGTCCTTGACAGCGTCGACGGAGACGGGGGAGAAGGAGTCGACCAGCAGCGAGTTGCCGAGACCGGATCTGAAGGCCACGGCGTGGGCCTTTTCGGTGGCAATGTAGGCCGGGGAGGCGGCAGCGACCGCAGCCTCGTGCTTGGCGAGCGGCAGAACATCTTCGTCAAACTCGTACTTCTTGTAGAGCGTGTTTTGGGCCACGTCGGCGAGCGCGGTGACGTAGTACGGGAGATCCTCCTTGAGGAACTTGGCCGTGAGGACAATTGCCTCTCTGGAGAGGGCCGAGGAGAGCTGGCCACCCAGCAGCTCGGACTCGCGGGTGAGTCTCAGGGCCGAGCGCGCGGCGGTGTCCTTGTAGGCGAACTTTTCGAGCAGGTGGGCCACGCCGGGAGCGGAGGCTCTGGAGCCGCCCTTGACGACGAGCTTGAGCTCGGAGACGGGAGAAACAGCGTCTGCGGCCTGGACCTTGACGGCGTAGCCGCGGCTCAGCGCCGCGGCAGAGCGCTTGCTGACAATCGTGCGAGATGCGAGCATTTGGTTGTGGAGGGTGTGATGCTGGGTGGGATTTGAATATTTCTTATTGGTGGGATGGGGGTGCGGCTGTGCGGTCATGTGATGTGGCCCGGCATGGCCAGCGAGCGCAGCGAGCGCAGCGAGGGCAAAGAGAGGAGACCTTGTGGGCCGGCCGCCGATGGCCGGCCCAGGTGGATTCTGCGATTGAGGGGGGATTGGCCTCCGGGGAGGCAGGCCAATACGAGGGGGACCCTGTGACCTCGTCGTCCGGCCAGCAGCCTCGCGGGCTGTCGTGGGGCACGGCCCCGCGATAGCTGATTACGGGCCAGCAAGCGCAGCGAGCACTACACTAGCAAAGAGAGGAGACTTGGTGGGTCTGTCGCCGAGGGCCGACCCAGGTGGTTTCTGCAATTTCGTATTGGCCGCCGGAGGCAGGCAAATACGAGGAGGTCTCTGCGACCTCGTATTGGCCGGCGCTGGGCTGGGAACAAGAGGAGCTGGGCAGGATATCTCGCAAGACAGTCGGAATTGAGTCTGTGGCCCGACTCTGTCAGATTGGGGGATTTCCAGCAGACCATTCAGGAAGCATTGGCAATACTTAAAAGGACAGGGGAAGAAACAGATTTGTGCTGTAGCTGGCGAAGGGTGCAGGGCTGGCCTGGACCGAGCGAAGCGAGCCACGGGGTCTGGGGCTGGCCCCAGCCGCCGGAGGCAACGCCTGGACTATGAGCGCTGGGTGCTCGTAACTAGGGGGGTCAATTATGCATCTATTTGATCTCATACTTTCTCTGGTACCTGTCGTCGACAGAGACCAGATAATAGGTGCCCTTTCTCAGGCGGTCGAGGGAGCCGGTGGGCTCGAAGCTCTTGGCCAGATGGGCCTTTTCGCGCAGAGCGATGGCCTCCTCGTAGCCCTCGGGCGAGACCTTGTGGCGGCCGTCGAGCTGCTGCTTGAGGTTGAGGTTGGTCTGGATGTCGGAGACGTCGCCGACGATTTTGAAGGAGAAGAAGGAGGCGGCGAGACCCGAGCCGTAGGAGAAGGCCGAGACGCGCTTGCCGAGGAGGTCTGCGGCGGAGACGTGGGACAGCAGCGAGGCGAGCGAGGAGTACATGGAGGCGGTGTACATGTTGCCGGTGTTGGTGGGGCCCTGGAGCGAGGGGGCGAGGCGCTCGGCGGACTGCTTCTTGGCGACGCCGAGGAAGAGCTTCTCGAGGTCGCGGTCGGTGAGCGAGGCCTCGTACTCAATGTCGGCGGTGGCGGCGGGCACCTGGTCGCCGAACGCCTGCGGGTCGGCGAGGTAGTCGTTGTACATGAGGCGGGCGTAGCACTTGGTGACGAGCTTGCAGGTGGGCACATGGAAGACGGAGTAGGCAAAGTCCGAGAGCGAGAGCTGGGCGCCGCCGTGCTTCTTGGCGTACTTGGCCTTGAAGGTGCGGTACGCCTGGTCGAGCGCGCGCGTGTAGCACGTGAGCGAGAAGTGGCCGTCCACGACCGGGTACTCGGACGTGAGGTCGGGCTTGTAGAAGTCGTAGGCGTGCTGCATGTAGGAGCCGTGGACGGGCTCGACAACGATGGGCGCGTCGGGGCCGATGAGCATGGCGACGCAGCCAGCGCCGCCGGTCGGGCGCGCGGCGCCCTTGGCGTAGATGGCAATGTCGCCGGCCACGACGATGGCGTTGCGGCCGTCCCACGACGACGAGTCGACCCAGTTGACGGCGTTGAACAGCGCCGACGTGCCGCCGTAGCACGCGTTCACCGTGTCGACGCCCTCAATGTCCGTGTTGGCGCCAAACAGCGGCATGAGCACCGTTTTGACCGACTTTGACTTGTCGAGCAGCGTCTCCGTGCCGACCTCGACGCGGCCGATCGACGCCGGGTCGATCTTGTTTTTGGCCAGCAGCTGCGACACGGCCGTCAGCGCAAACGAGTAGATGTCCTCGCGGTCGTCGACAAACGCCATGTTGGTCTGGCCGAGGCCGATCGTGTACTTGCCGGCGGGGATCTTGTCAAACGCCTCGAGCTCGGCCTCGTTCACGTACTGGTTGGGCACGTAGATCTCGAAGGCCTTGATGCCAATGTTGCTGGGGCGGGCGGTCGTCATGTTGCGAGTTGGTGGCAGGTGTGAGGGAGGATGCTACGCGAGGAGGTGCGGATTTTGTAGCGCGGCTGCAGGCGACACGTCGTGTGGAAGGCCCTCCCCGCTGCCCTCCCCGCTGCCGGCAGGGCAGCAGGGAGGGGAGGGAGGGAGGGCAGGGCTGGAGGCGTAGGGCTGGAGATGTAGGGATCTTGAAAACAGACACCTCAAAACCTCAAAACCTCCTCCCTGTGCAAACCTCCTCCCTGTGCGCTCACCCAACTTCCTTCTTGCACTCGCCTCGCCTCGCCTCGCCTCGCCTCGCCTCGTCTCGCTCCCCTCCCCCCCCCACCGTGGAACCCTACGCCCACAGACCCTGCAGAGTGTGGGCTTATTTCCACCGCCCCTGGGACCGGCAGCCTCGAGATCCTCCTCGCGGCCCTCTCCTCGTATTTTCCACGCGGCAGCCTGCGTTTCTCGGAACCAGCCCGGAACCGGGCACGCTCCAAAGGCCATCCATGTGCCCCCTCCTCAACCACCTGTCGCCCACTACCCGGCCGCAGCTCCTCAGGTCGCTGCGCCTTTGCCCCAACGATAAGCTGGTTTCTGCTCGAGGCACAAGGCTGTGCATTCACCAAAATGGTGGTCGTCCGCCCCTTTAGGGACCTAACTAGACCCAATACGGCAGGCCCCTCCCCGCGCGGCGTAGGGGTGCCTGCTGAGGGCTCAGCCGCGGCCAGACCAACGCAATCGGAGGGGCCCAATGGCGCAAGGGCAAAAGCGGCTCGTAGTCGACGGGCTTCGAGGCTGTCTTGTCGTCCAGTTTCTGAGTCCCCAGTTTCTGAGTCCCCAGTTTCTAAGTCCCCAGCTGCCAGACCCAAGGAGCATGCCAAGCGGCCTTGACAGCTGTGCCGGGAGCCAGCGCCGCCTGGTATGGCCAGAGCAAAGTATATATAAAGTAGCCATGACAAATATAATTTCGGCAAACTAAAGGCCACGAGCCCTCTTCGCAATGCCACTTCAACCCCCTCTCTATCTATCGGCATCTTCGCCAACCACAGCCTGCCCGCAGCTCAATACACCTCCGTCGACCGGCCCGTGGCTTCCAGCTGCTGCTTCAAGTACTCCTGAACCATCGGACCCCACTCAGTCTTGCGCTTGTACTTGTCAATCGGAGCCCCAATGCCCCCCACAGCCTTGATAAGCTCGCCTGCAATCGACTCGTTGGCAATCTCTGTGATGGGATACAAATAGGTGCGGATCGTAAACACCAGAGCCTTGCTTTTCGGCAGCCGCCGCAGCGTCTGCCGCTCGCTGCGCTGGAATACCTTGCTGATGTCCACGTCCTCAAGCTTCAGCGGCTTCACCTCCTCCCCTGCATAGCCGTGGTTCCCCAGCGAAAACGTGTCTGTGTGCGTCTGAAAGGTCCAGTTGACGCGCTGCACAATCTGCCCCACAGGAAGCTTGGCAAAGTACCGATCCATCGACATCTCCAGCCGCTCTTTGTAGGTCGGCACCGGCTGGTGAATGTCAGCTAGCTTCATGTTCATCTTGTGCCCGGGATCAAAGCCGTTTGGCACACAGTTGGCCACCGCCCGCAAGTAGTACTTGGTTGGATCGTCGCCCTTGCTCTCGTCGCCAAGCATGACAATTAGAAAATCTTCCTCGATATTGTCGCACAGGTCCTTCATGATCTTGCGCCCGTCATTTTCTGTGTCCTGGCGCAGCGGAATCCTCGTCCCCATCACTGTATTGTGCACCATGTCGCCCTCCACCTTGTAAATCATGGGGTATTTGAAGGTCATGTAGTCGAGGGCCTCCGCATACAACTCGCGAACCGCCTCGATTGCACAGTCATTTGCCGCAATTGTGTGGTCAAAAAACTTGGCATAGTTCTTCTTCTTGGTCTCAATCATCCACTTGTACGTGTCTTCGACCAGCAACCAGTCATTAATGGAGCACTTTTTGAGTCCCATCGTCAGGTGGTATGTACCGGCCTTGTAGGGCCTGTGAGGGTACGGCTTTTCCTTTGACCAGTCAAAATCGTCTGCAACCGGGTGCAAAACGTCCTCGGGCTTTTCTTTGGCAATGGCCTTAGCACTGGCTGCCGGATCTGCGGCAGCACTTCTACCAACCAGCACATACCAGGCAAGTGCTGCGGCCAGCGCTGTCACGGCCAGCGCAAGTATACTAGTATTCAAGAGCATTCAGCAGTGAGATCAAATAGCTGGATCAACTATCCCGTCAGATATATATATTTGCTGCGCAGCGCGGCTTTATTGATACGCCTGTTATCGCCTGCCGTTGCCTGATTAGGGCAGATAATGCGCCGATATCAGCGGGGAAGGTCCGCGTAGCTTGGCACTGAAGAAGACATATGGCGGACAAAATGGGCCAGAGGACTCAGCATTAATTGAATCAGGTTGTTTCTGTCCACCTTAGAAAGATCTGGCCTCAGCCTCAGTACCTCTAAGATTCGCGCTAACTGGCCTCGCCTTATGCACTTGCAGCACCAGTGACTCAATACGAACTTTCCTCCCAGTCCAGCCTCGCTCCAGGAGCTCCACCCAAAGAGCCACTAAACCTTGATGGATTTAAGCTCACGGACCCCCACGCTTTACAATAGATGGCAAAAACTCTAAGCAGTGCATATGCGGCACAGATCAGTTGAGCTGAAGCCAGCCAGCTGGATCGAAATATTCTCCGCCATGTCTCCCTGACTCTCTCAGACTTAGTCACATCCCTCTGAGCAACACCAGTCGGCCAGCAGCCTCAGCCTCCCAACGCCCCGCCAAGCCCTCCACCCATACGACAATTACGCTCATCGTAAATCCTCGTATAATCGCGCTCGGGAAATATAAAATCGTGGTGCTGCTCTAAACCAAAGAAATCCCCCACACGCACCCACAATGGCGGCCCCGAACAAAATCAATAACCCCAAGACTCTCCACTACGAGTTTATGGGAACTCCTGGAGCCGTAGCCATTTCGGTTGGTCTCCCGCTAGTTTGTCTCCTGGCCTTTCTCGGCTGTAATGAAAAAGGCTGCCCCCAAGAATGGTCCCTTTCCAGCATTCTCAGGCAGGTCTCAGAACAGTCCTTTATGTCAATTGACGCCTGGATCGCATACCTGGCGTGGTTTTTTGGCCTCTGCCTATTGGACATTATCGTTCCGGGCACCGTCATTGAGGGTACCGAGCTCCGAGACGGATCTAAGCTCAAGTACAAGTTCAACGGGCCATATACAACTGCTATTCTGGGTGCGGCTATTGTGGCTCGCTGGTTTGCCACGGCCGGAGCCATGCCCGAGCTCGTGTTTCTATACGACCACATGCTCGAGCTCACCTCAGTCTCCATCGCTTTCTCGGTCCTCCTCTCCTGCTATCTCTACCTCTCGTCGTTCATCAACGAGGACTCCAAGATACTTGCACTCGGCGGAAACACGGGCTCCCCTATTTATGACTGGTTCATTGGCCGCGAGCTGAACCCCCGCATCGGCTCCATGTTTGATCTCAAACTGTTTTGTGAACTCAAGCCAGGCCTTCAGCTCTGGCAGCTCATCAACCTGGCTATGGCCCATCACCAGTACATTAAATACGGCCATGTGAGCGACTCCATGTGGCTTGTCACCTGTCTCCAGGGGCTTTACGTTGTCGAGGGCATATACTTTGAGCAAGGAGTCATCTCCATGATGGACATTATTATGGACGGCTTTGGCTTTATGCTTGCCTTTGGCGATCTGGCCCTGGTCCCATTCACCTACTCCCTGCAATCGCGCTACCTGGCTGACCATCCGGTACACATCGGTCTACCTGGCGTCTTGGGCGTGCTGGCCGTCTACTTCACGGGATACTATATTTTCCGTGCGTCCAACAACCAAAAGGCCGCATTTCGTTCGGGTGCAGACTCAGCCAAGCATCTCAAGTATATTACTGCTCCCTCGGGCTCCAAGCTCATCACATCTGGATGGTGGGGCTTGGCTCGCCACATCAACTACACTGGTGACTGGATCATGTCTTGGGCATACTCACTGCCCTGTGGTTTTGCGACGCCTATTCCCTATTACTACGTGCTTTTTTTTGCGACGCTGCTCATTCATCGCGAAATGAGAGACGAAGCAAAGTGTGCCGCCAAGTACGGAGAGACCTGGGCTGAATACAAGCGTCTGGTACGATGGCGAATGATTCCTGGCATTTATTAAAGTAGAATTGTACAGCATATATGCATATCTCACTTCATTTCTTGAGCATTGCCTTTTGTGCACACTGCCCGAGGTAGTCAGCCGGTGAGGACAAGCGGATCTCTACACCACAACGATCTGGAGACTCCGGTGACGGGCACAGTCTACCTTGAAAGAAATTGCGAGTCTCTCTCAACACATTGTTTTGCTGGCAGTAACACCGTTCATTATCAGCAATCCGCCTCGCCCCGGCCGGCGGCTAGACATGTTAACCCTCGGCTGATAGCCTTCTCGCGTGTATCGGAAAATGCCCGATGCTGCATGACAGCCCGCAGACTCTGCACCAAACCCTCGGCTTTGGGAGGCTGTTGGGGGGCAGAAGCAGCAGCTACAGGTCCGAGCCCGTTGCTATCCACCCCTTCTACCCGATCCAGCCAATGGCGACCCACACATTCTGTTCAATAACCCACGCTGCAATGCTCTGCGAGACACGGGCTGCTGCTTATCAGCTGCCCAATTTCCTTCTTGGGAAGGTTTTTTTGGGGGAGCTCCACGATAGCCGCCAAGGGACGAGCAGCCCTTGTATAAAAGGCGGCTTGAACCTCTGAGGGTCTAGGACGCTTGTATCCATAGCTCATCTATCCATCATCCAAGGCAAGAAAAAAAATGACCAAGATCAACGCTGAGAGACTTATGGGCACTATCCACGACACTGCCAAGTGGGGCGCAAAGGGTGTCTGGGGCCCAGAGCCCACCCAGACCGGAATGTGCCGACTGACGCTCACTGACGAGGATAAGAGCGTCCGCGACTGGCTCATAGAGCAGGTCAAGGCCATTGGCTGCACCGTCAAGATCGACGAGATCGGCAACCTGTTTGCCGTCATGCCAGGTGAAAATGAGGGCTTGCCCACCGCCATGGGCTCGCATCTCGACACCCAGCCAACGGGCGGTCGTTACGATGGTATTCTGGGTGTTCTTTCGGGCCTCGAGGTTCTCAGAGCCATCCACGATTCTGGAATCAAGCCCAAGTATCCCATCGCTGTCGTTGACTGGTGCAACGAGGAGGGTGCCCGTTTCCCCTACTCCTGCATGGGCTCTGCCACTTGGGCCGGCATTCTTCCCCTGAAGGAAGCCTACTCCCTGCGATCTGTCACCGACGGAGAGGATGCCCCGAACGTGTTGGATGAGCTCAAGCGGATCGGTTACATTGGCGAGACTCCGGCTTCCGCCAAGGCCAACCCGCTTGCCGCTCACTTTGAGCTCCACATTGAGCAGGGTCCATACATGGAGGACACACACAAGAAAATTGGCATTGTCCAGGGTGTCCAGTCTTACTGCTGGCTCAAGGTCACAGTTCAGGGCCGCGCATCTCACACTGGCACTACCCCCAACATTTCTCGTGCCGACCCACTCCTGGCTGCCTCCACCATGATGGTGAAGGCCCGTGAGATTGCCGTTAAGCACGACGGTTTGGCATCTGTTGGCATCCTCAACCTGGAGCCGGCTGTTGTCAACGTCATCCCTGACAAGGTTACCTTCACTCTCGACTTCCGTCAGAACCATGACGAAGTCGTCAAGATTATGCGCGAAGAGTTTGAGTCTTCCTTCACTGCCATCGCAACCGAGTGCAGTGGCACCTCAGCCAAGAAACAAATCAAGGTCTCTTTCCAGCATCTTCAGACCTCTCCTGCTGTGCACTTCGCTCCAGAGTGCGTTTCCGCAGTGGCCGCTTCTGCTGTTGAAACCGTTGGCCAGGACAGCGTGATGGAAATCACAAGTGGTGCCGGTCACGACTCGTGTGCCACTTCTGTCCACTGCCCCACATCCATGATTTTCATTCCAAGCAAGGATGGCATCTCGCACAACCCCGTCGAGTACTCTACTCCTGAGGAGTGTGCCACAGGTGCCCAGGTGCTTCTCGGAGCTGTACTTAGATACGATGCTGCAAGAACTAAATAAGTTGTAAGGTATGCCGTATATATATATACATGACTAAAAAGAAAACCAATTTTATCGATCTTGTGAACAGTCGCGAACTGGTCTCTTAGAATATAGTAACGTTTCAGAATAATAGTAAAAAATTAAACAGAAATCTATTTTTTCGATCATATGAGCACTGGCTAATTGGTCTCCCAAATACGTCCCGCTCTGGCTTTCTTGATGAGCTGGTTGCCGATACGCTTATGAAACTTGCCTTCTGGTTTAGCACCAACAAATCCGGCGCCGTCTCGGTCCCACAGGACTTTACCTCTTAGCATTGTGATCCTGGGCCAGTTACCGACACTAAGCCCTTCGAACGGAGTATAGTCAAATTGGTGGTGAAGAATATCGTTGGTCACCGTGATAGGTGAGAACTCCTTGTACCAAATGACTAGATCGGCGTCAAATCCTGGCGCAATCTGGCCTTTTGTTGTCAAGCCGTAGAGCATTGCAGGATTATAAGAGGTGACTTCGACAAACTTTTGGACGGAAATTCTCCCGTCAGTAACACCCTGGAAAACCATTGGCACGCGTGTCTCTAAACCAGGCAGGCCGTTTGGAATCTCTGAAAACATGGCAATTCCATTCACAATTCCCCTCTGCTTTCCTGATAAGTGGTTAAAATGGAAGGGACAGTGGTCAGATGATACAATAGTGAAAGTGCCATTTGCAATACCAGTCCATAGAGCGTCAACATCTCTTGTTGAATCTCTCAGCGGCGGCGAGCACACATACTTGGCACCTTCAAAGTCCGGCTCGCACAACTTCTCGGTCATGAGATAGAGATACTGCGGACAAGTTTCTGCAAAAACTGGCAACATGTTGGTTTGTGCATTGCGGATATTATTGGTCGCACCTTCAGTGGAAACATGGACAATTAGGATGGACGCATCCATTAGACGCGAAAGACAAATGGCACGATATGACGCCTCATCCTCAGCAATTGACGGGTGAGCAATAGCGTGGTAGTATGGATCAGTCTTTCCTGCATCGTATAGCCTGGCAACAATAAATTTGATCATATCCCAGTTCTCCGTGTGGATCATTGCAGTCATGCCGAGGCGAGACGTCTTATCAGTGACCTTGAGGATAGCCTCGTCCGAGAGCCTGTGTGATTCGTACGACATGTAGATTTTCACCGAGGAGATTCCATCAGCCAAGACCTGGTCAAGCTCGTTGACGACATTGTCAGAAGCATTGGTGAGAATGAGATGAACACCGTAATCGCAGTAAGAAAGCCCATCCACCTTTTTTTTGTAATTCTCAATAAGTGGAAGCACGGTGTCGTCGTCCCGTGACTGGGCAGCGAACGAAACAATGGTCGTTGTACCTCCACAGAGGGCAGATTTGGATGCCTGCTCGTAGGTGTCGCCGACAACCGGGGGCAGGTGGGCGTGATCAACAACAATGGAGTCAGGGGTGGTAGTGTAGGAGCCTCCTTTCTCCTCCTGGTCTACATGAGCGTGTGCATCGATTCCACCGGGGGTTATGTAGGCCCCCTTGGCATCAATCACCGTCCTGCCAGGAAGCTTGGCGCCAATGCAGGCAATGGTGCCATCGATGATTCCGATATCTGAGAAAGGAGGGTAGACGACACCTGTAGCGTTCACAATGACACCGTTAGTTACTACTGTGTCAAACATGAGGTAGGGAGTAAAGAAGAGTGCCAGCAGCTGAAAAGCGATAAGCTTCGTCGGTTGTTCAACCCGGCCGCCTGATATGCCCAATAAGGCAGGTGATTGTCGGGGTTACGTCCGAGGCGGTTAAAAAGCGAGTAAAATGGGAAAAGTACGGGAAAAACCCCGAGAAAGCTTCAGCGCAGAATGGTGGAATGTACGTGAATATGTCGGAAGAATTTTGCAAGTGTCATGGAAAAACCTTGAATATAGAGACCGTGCAAACAGTGTGGGGACAAGAAAGAGACCATGCAAACAGTGTGTGGACAAGAAATTGGTAGCATAGCAATTAGTCTCCTTGAAAATGTTTTCACCAAACTGAATGAAAAGATCTTGATTGAAAGTAGGCTGAAAGTCGTAAGTTGTTGAAAAGCACTGCTTCACTAGAGCGGGAATCACCGCGATCTGACACCCTCAGTGGCTGGGTGAGAAGCATAGCCTTGGATCATTTTGAGGATCACCAAGTAGCCTGGTGAGAATCGGAAGCCGAAACCTGTAGAGTCTCTGATGAGTGCGAGTGAGGTTTCATGTCTTGCTGTTGTATAGCTAGAACTCTCCGCAACTGATTATCCTGCCTTTCAGACTTGGAAATAGCGCCAAGGCTGTTCGAGAAGGAAAGCACAGGTCAGTGGAACAAGCATCAAGCAAATGAAAGTAGACACGCATTGACCGCACAATATCCTGAAATTTTTGGCAAAAATGATCCCAGCTCTCTAGAGAACGACTCTGGTGGCTAGAATCTGCCTCTTAGGTGATCGGCAGCCCGAACTCTTGAGGCTGGCGAAGTTCTTGGTCTAAAAGCCAAGAGCGGCGGCTGTGCTGCTGCGGCAAGTCTGGAATGTAATTATTTACAATCGAGATTATAAGTCCGCTCGTGGACCGGGATGTTGACCATCGTCGGTGCAGCCCCTTGTAACAACGGATGATACGGGCGTGTGCGGGCTCGAACCACGCCAGGTTATCAAAGAGCTTTTGCCACCAGACAAGCGCACTTGGGCAAGGCGGAGCTCGCGTTGGCCCGGAAAAGCAGGCTTTGGACGCTGCCCCTGGAGTGGCAAAATGTCTGGACAAGCCCGTCGCATTTCGGCTTCGGCTACGAGAGCACACTTTTTTGGAGCAGGTTGGACTGGCTATGACGTGAATGCGATGCTGGAAAGTCGGGACGTTGTGCCTTAGTACCGAATCTCCCTCGGTGCCATTCCGGCCAAGTCTAGTACCAGAGAGTACTTCAGCAATGGCCAATGACCTCGCATCTAACAGGCTGGCCAAATCTCCCACTCTGCTCACAGTCGGGTATCGGCCATTCCGGAAGTGTTGGCCGGGCGGCCAACGGCCGGCTACCTGGCCGCGCCACACCTTCCAGGCGCTGGTGGCTGCAGCTGGCGATGCCCGGGCTTGTGCGGGCATGCCCAGATCGCATGAGGAGAGCCGCAGGGCTGCCGCCTGGCCACTCACAAGGCGCAAAGCTGGCCCCCTTTCATGAGATGATTCCACACGCAAGATAACGCAGCGTTCCCTGCAGAACGGGTTAAGGGGTGCGAGATATACGGCAAGGTTCGGCAACGAGGCTGCGTACACAACGCGTTGGTGGTTCGGGTTTGCAGCTCCTGCGTGAAAGGCGGTGATTTGGGTAAAACGGCCACGCCCGCCTGGCGGACAGATCCGAGTCTGATTGCTATCTCGGGCTTCTCCGATTGCCTCACATTTGACAAGCAACTCTGCCAGAGCTTGCTAACGCCTCGCTGACCATGTTGCTATTGTTTGCTGCCGTGCCTGTGCGCACCGCTGTCACAGCTACGTCACGTCGGTTCCGGTATCAGAATTGCCCTTCTTGGCGCTATGCGTGGGGAAGCTTGGGGCTACGAATAGGGGTCCAGAAAGCCGAGGAGGCTGATTTCGCATTAGAAATAGGAATTCAAGACGGAGAACCAATCACCTTCTCAAATTCGTCTCTTGCAAACTTTCTGGTGACCCGCAAACTTCGTTGTTGGCGGCGTTCCGCCTCATCTGCCGCCATCGCCACCCCCCACCAACACACCCTCCCGCCGCCTTATCTGCCCGGACAAGCCCGGACTGTGACGAATGAGGAAATTGCTATGGAATGGACTCGAGGTTGAGCCACAATATTATCGAATCATGACGTGGGGCGTCTTATCTGGTGATGTTCCGGAGAACACCTTGCAGCCAGCTCATCTCGTCCGCCAACACTATAAGTATCGCCATCTTCCCCCTTGTTTTGAAAATCATCAACAGCATTGGCCAACCGCATAGAGCGCTTTTTATTGCATCTCATCTCCCAAGCCCGCTCAGTCCACCAGCAACCCGCAAATCCCTCGCACTTTGCATCCCACACAAAAGCCACACTTTTTCTCGTGTTTGTAACCTTATTACGACCCCGCCCCCACCATCAACTATCATGTCCTCCCTTACTAGCGCCACTTACGGCAAGGATAATGTCCGTGTCCTCAAGGTCCGCAAGGACCCCCAGAACCCCAAGAAGCAAGATGTCATTGAGCTGACTGTCTGTGTGCTCCTGTCTGGCGACGTGGAGGAGGCCTGGACCCATGCCGACAATGCCTCCATTGTCCCCACCGACACTGTCAAGAACACCATCCACATTCTCGCCAAGCAATGTGACGTGTCGCCCATTGAGCAGTTTGGCGCAGAGCTGTGTGAGCACTTTGTCAACAAGTACCCGCAGATCCACGGCGCCGAGTGCCACATTGTGCAGCACAAGTGGTCGCGCTACAACGTTGACGGTGAGCCCCACCCACACTCGTTTGTCCGCGATGGCAACGACCTCCGTATCTGCAATGTCAAGACTGATGACGTCAGGGGCTCTGGCTTCATCATCCAGTCTGGCATGAAGGACCTGACAGTGCTCAAGTCGACTGGTTCCATGTTTTACGGCTTCAACCAGTGCGACTTCACCACTCTGCCAGAGGTGTGGGACCGCATCCTGTCCACCGATGTTGACTGCCTCTGGAACTGGACGCCCTCCAAGACGTACACTCTCAAGCAGATCATCTCCATGGGTCGCCGTGGCGTCTTTGACACCATCTGGGACAAGGCGCGCGCCATCACTCTCAAGACTTTTGCGATCGAAAACTCGGCCTCCGTGCAGGCCACCATGTACAACATGTCGCAGGCCATTCTTGCCCAGGAGCCCAGTGTCGAGTCTGTTACCTATGCCCTGCCCAACAAGCACTACTTTGAGATTGACTTGTCGTGGCACAACAACATTCAGAACACTGGTAAGGACGCTGAGGTCTATGCTCCACAGAGCAACCCCAATGGTCTCATCAAGTCGACTGTCACAAGAACCAAGGCCAAGCTTTAGTTTCTGTTTAGAGTATTGCATTTTAAGGTTTTAGTTTATGAATAGAATGGTTAATGATCGGATTTGTTTGCTGCGACTGCCAACGGTGGTGCATTGCGCTATGATGCAGATCTGGAGGCTGCAGGACCCTGCTTGTCGACTCGTCGTGCATGAGCGGCTTTGTTTGGGCACCTCTTCCGCGAGATGCCAAAAAATATTTGATATCCGGGACTGTCCAGGGATCGCATTCCGGCATTCCATTCTCTGCTATAATTGATATGATTTTGCCATTGCTAGCTAGAGCTAGGTTGTGCATTTGCTACTTACTGCCTCACCCCCAAGCTCCCCTCGGGCTGTCGCCCTCTCAGGTCAATTCGCGACAGCTGTGCGGAGTCTGCTTGGCATTTTGTCCGTCCAGTTGCGGGGGTGGGGTAGATGGCGGGGTATCACACCAGTGCCCGGGTAGACTCAGTGAGCGCCGCTCTGCTCGGCCATCTTCAAAGCTTTGACTAAGCCCAGCACAACTCTCCCCAAAACTGCCTACTCCTGCTGTTCTCCTTACCTCCCGTTGCTGATGTCCTCCTAGCCTCCTCGGCTGTTCGGGCCAAACGTTGCCCAGCAACTTAACCGAGCTCCCGACAGCAGCCGAGCGCGAATGAGAGCTTAGCTAAAGGACATGACAGAGCGGAATGGTTTTGGCAGAAACCCCCCGGTAGAATGCTTGGTATAGTACCCTGTCTCGATGCTTTTCGCTGCGCAACGTCCTCTTTCAAAGCGCTCTCTAACTCTCGTGCGACCTGGGACACGGCACTCAGCCTGCACAGGCTGTCCCCAGCTGCACCCAGCCCTGAATACCGCACGACTCCACTGTTCCGCTATCTTCCTGCATAGCCCTCATCACCCACATCACCTTCATCATCCGCCCCTCACAAACCTCTCCACCTCCCCTCTCCCCTCCGAACTTTACCCGCCGCTGCTCCGAGCCATTTCCGTCCCCCCGCAAAATCCCAAAATCCTCCATAAAAATTCAGCCGTGCCCCTGCGAGGGTGCCCCCGCGAGTTTTTGCCATAATATGAACTCTCCTCCAGTCTCCTCGCTGCAAACCGGCGACAAACCTCTCCACCCTTCTCTCAGCATCAGGCCAGCACCGACGACCATGTCGCACGACGGCGACGAGTCCACACAGCTGCTGGCAGGCAAAATAGACAAGCACTCGCCGGAATATGTCATTCGCTCTGGCATTGCCGGTGGCACGGCGGGCTGTGCTGCCAAAACCATGATTGCGCCGCTGGACAGGGTCAAAATCCTGTTCCAGACGGCCAACCCGGAGTTTCGCAAGTATTCAGGCTCGTTTCTTGGCTTCTACCGAGCCGGAAAGCACATTGTAAAGACGGACGGCTACCTCGGCCTGTTCCAGGGCCACTCCCTCACCATTTTGCGCATGGCGCCCTACGCGGCCATCAAGTTTGTAGCATACGAGCAGACCCGGGCGCTGCTAATTCCCAGCGAGCAGTACGAGACACCACTGCGGCGCCTGCTCTCGGGCTCCATCTCGGGTGTCATCACTGTCTTTTGCACGTATCCGCTCGATCTGATGCGTGTCCGTTTAGCATACGAGTCGAGCGGCTCCATTCACGGCCGTCTCGCCAGAACCCTCTCCAAGGTGGCCCACGAAACCACTCAGCCAGGTCAGGTGCCCGGTCGCATCCGCATCTCCAACTTCTACGCCGGCTTCTTCCCCACAATTTGTGGCATTGTGCCCTATGCTGGTGTCTCATTTCTTGCCCACGACTCTCTCCATGACGTGATGCGCACGCGCGCCCTGGCTCCCTGGACTGTGCAGGACAATGGTGACGACCAGCGCCATCGCCTCGACTACTATGACCAGCGGCCTCCGCTGCAGATCTGGGCCCAGTTGCTAGCAGGTGGCCTCAGCGGTGTTTGTGCGCAAACAGCATCCTATCCGTTGGAGGTTGTGCGCCGCCGTATGCAGGTCTCTGGCGCCTCGGGCACCCGCTATTCCATGGGACAGACATTTGGCATCATATTCCGCGAGCATGGCTTCAAGGGCTTCTTTGTGGGCTTGTCCATTGGCTACCTCAAAATCTTCCCCATGTTTGCTACAACATTCTACGTCTATGAGCGTATGAAATATTTATTGCATATATAGATGCTGTACATTTTGTACAATGGTAATGACAATGCATGAATGCTGGAATTGGCTAACGAAACTGCTGGTACCACTCGTCCAGCTCCAGTCGCTTGCGCACCAGCTCAATAACTGACTCGGGATACACACTCTCAAGCGTCTCGCCGCCAAAAATTATCCTCCGCTCGTGCTCGCGCTGCTCGTCCCGCGTCACCAGCACAAGGTTGCCAGGCTTGATACCCTTTGCCGGGTCCCACGCCGTCATATGCAGTACTTTCGTGGACCCGCTGATAGCAGACTTGCCCATGAACACCTCTTCCGTGTAGTAAGCAACGTCGTTCATTGTCAGAGGAAGGGAGATGGGTGGCAAGTCTGACTTGTCTGCCGGGTCGCGCTTGCTCTTTTCGATGCGTGCCTGCTGACCAACAAGCGACTGGAAAACCGAGTCGTACAACTTGAAACGGCCCTTGCCGACCTCCACCGTATAGCCACCTTGGACTGGGTCAAAGACGCTGGTGTAGTTGCCAATGGCTAGCAGCAAGTGCGTGGCAATAGTGAGACCAAAGATGGCCGGCACAGGTCCCAAAACAGGCAGAATACGCACACGAAAATCTTTCAGCACCGACAGTTCGTGCACCGCGCCCTCATCAATCTTGGACTGCTCAAGTTTAAGCAACTTGGCCTTGTCTGGGCCCGGCTTTTCTGACGAAAATACGGTCGGAATTCCAGAACGCACACCGCGCAGTTTCAGCATGCGTCTCACGACTCGAGCCATGGGGTCCTCAATAGAATGGGCAATATCGCCGATGCGTACTCGCGTCGGGTCGGCCTTGCACCCAGCGCCCATAGACGCAATGACGGGAATGTGGTTGGTGTGACAGTAGTGTAACAGGTCAATTTTGGTGTCGATGTTGTCAATGCAATCAATAACATAATCTGGCTTTCCAGTCAGAAGCTCAGCTCCGGTATCCTTGTTCCATAGAGCGACTCGTCCATCAATTTTGACCCATGGAGCAACCCGCTGCAAGTAGTTCTTCAGGCACAAAACCTTGGACGTTCCCACGTCTTCCAGAGTTGCACATGCGTGTCTGTTAAGTGATGACAGCGTCACCTGGTCAAAATCAATGATTCGGACTTTACCGACGCCCGAGCGCACGAGCATCGTCGCAGCCCAGGAACCAACGCCACCACAGCCGACGATAACCACAAATGAGCTACGGATCTTTTTGACACCTTCCTCGCCCAGAAATGCAATGTTTCTGGCTAGCTGCTCCTCAACCAGCTCCTCTGGATACTCCTCGCCTTTAGTTTTGCGGGGTAGTGGGGCAGGGGCGGAGGGCTGGGAGAGACGCCAGTAGGCTGACAGTGCAACAGCTGATAAAGACAGCGTAGCTGCACTTGAGGCTAGAGCTACTAGCAGAAGTCTTTTGTCCATTATGGATTTATGTTCACTTTATCGAAATGCCTGCTCTCGTCTTAGGCACTCCCACGCAGTGCGGCTGTAATTTTTTTTTTCCCGCCCGGCCCAGATTAGACCTTGTGTGGATACCCAGTGACGGTTGCTTGGAGTTGAGAACCATAGAAAAATAGAACCAACCCCGATCCCCACTTTCCCCGCTCTGTGGCTGCAATGCCAAGAGATTCCAGAGCCGCTTGATTCTCGAAGCCTTGCCGAAAATAGTCTCCTAATCCGAACGCTTCCCTGCCGCTGCACGTCTACAGGGCTGCACAGCGTGCCCATATGCCGCTCTGTTTACGCATGCCCGGAGGGCCGCAGCTGGAGGCAGGGGGCACTGTTGGAAGCAGCAGTTAAAGAGCGCTAATGCACGCATTGCCTGACCCTAGCTGACTCCCCTAGAGATGAGAGTGTCCTATTCAGTTGTCCTTATTTTTTCCCAATTTAGTAGTCACTCGCTCCACCCACTTGAATACGAGGCCGTCGAAGCCAAGGGTGATGCTCGCCTTTCCCTTTCTGGAGTCTTTTCCGGAGCGAGGTCTTTTCCAGAGCGGGGTCGTTGGTAAGGCTGTGCAATGTCGAGCGGGGCAGGAGAAAGGGCAAGCGCCGTGCTCTTTCCGTTCTTGGTATTGCCAAGTAGAGAGGTGCTGAGTGTAGATCAGCGAAGATCGCCAGGTCTGCTCGGGCTGCCGCCGGCCTTGCAACGGGCCTCGTTCAGGGCGCGTAGCCCATCGAATCTGCAATTGCCGCTCATGCACACACAGACGCACCTCCATACGGGCCGCCAAAGACAAAATAATCCCCTCATATTTTAACTAAAAAAGCTTTCCGCATACATATGCCAATCCTAATCAGACGCTGATCGATTACAGCAACTGCGCAATTTTCGAAACTGCTTCCTTCTCCAGACGCCCCCTGCAACCCGCTCAAGGTCCAGCTTGGGTGAACCATTTTGGTGATGGAAGAATCTGCTCACTGTCCAGCCGAACAACAAACAGAATGTGTCGGGCGTGGTCAGTCGTTTT
Organism: Grinbergsozyma bentonensis; assembly: GCA_030561725.1. NCBI lineage: Eukaryota > Fungi > Ascomycota > Dipodascomycetes > Dipodascales > Trichomonascaceae > Grinbergsozyma > Grinbergsozyma bentonensis. The sequence continues at coordinate 57,794 of JAKTYB010000061.1, read as the reverse complement.
ACTTTGCGCGCAATAGCCTTGCACGCACATTAGGCAACCACCACACGCACTTTCTCTAAATTCCATGCCATGCCTCAGAGGCCACTGATTCTCCAGGAATGTGCGGTCCTGAGCGAAGCACCGGCAGCCTTCACAGGTACCCACAATTATTATCTCTGAGCATAGTACTGGGCCTGCTGGTCAAAGTAGAAGTGCTGCTGATGCTGCGGATCAAGCTGCTGTGTGTCCTGAATCGGCGGCAGCGGGTTGTACATTGGACTAACCGTGTAGTGTGGGATCTGGCCTGCCATGGCGTGCTGCTGGTGGTGTTGGTGCTGGATCTGTGCCTGCTGCTGCGCCGCAACAGCGGCAGCGGCTTCAGCTTCGGCCTGTTTGCGAGCCTTCCATTCTTTGCGAGCCGTCTTGAACTCCTCGGGAGTCCGCTTCTCGCCGTGCTTCTGCATAAACACGTGCGCATTCAGATGATTGAGTGTACCGTAAGCCTTGGTGCAGCCCGGAAACTTGCATTCATACAAGCGTTCGATCTGTTCGTACTTACGGCGCGGACGCTTGTGGTTACCGCCAGTTGAGGTGCCTGGTGGCGGCGGTACGAATGCATAATTCTTGTCATTGAGAGGTGGTTCCGACTTGCGACGCGACCGCGATTTGGATCGCTTACCATCGGCAGATATGTCGACACCGCCTGCGACCGCGCTATCATAAGACACACCGCCTAGCCCGTGCGAGGCCGCAGCCGACTGTGGGTTCATGAGCAGAGCAGGGTTGGGATCGTAGGCCGCCGGCGGCCTGTACAGACCGGACTGCAACTCCTGGGTGTAGTTGGGAATTCCTTGCGGAAGATACTGCACGCCTTGGTTAGTAAGGTGAGGGGTGTGAGGATGGTGTCGGTTGTGAGTCGACGGCAGTGAGCGGTACTCTGGTCTGTTCATCATTGTGTGGGGTAGAGCGAATCAAGGCGAAGAGAGATGAGGCTAGGGCCACATGCAATTCACTTGCAGGTTGCCAAGCAAAGGGTAGAGCGGAAGGGGAGGAAAGGCAAAATTTCACAGAGCTAGAGGAGTGTGAAAACAGGTAGATGCACAAACTGTCAATCACACGGGAAATGCACTGAGGATGGCTCTTTCAATCTTCCGGGGTAGCCCAGCTGCTATATATACTGCCGAACGGCAGTTGGCGGCGGAAGTGTCTGCCCCAGCTGCGGACCTGATGACACAGCCTTAGGTATGACCCTTGCAACCAAGCGCCCTGAACGACGACATTTTGCAGGCGGGAACCCTCGCTGTCGACCCATCGTTTAGCTCCGAATTGTGCTGCAAAGACCTGGGGTAAGCCGTGTGCGGCTCAGCCGCGCCTGGGAGTGGCCTCACCATCCGAGGCAGGCAATGAAACATGGCGATACGCCTTGGTCCGCCTGGCGCCCGGTTTGTGCTGCCACCTAGCTGCCAGTGCGCCCCGAAACAGTAATCTAAGAAGGCGGAGGGTGCTAGACACACAAAAATCTCAGACACTAAGACGCACACTGCAGGAGTATCGTGGAGGCATTTTGTGGCAAACTGTGGTGGCTGTGGTGGCTCAGCAGGGACCTGTAGAGAGCGCACACCACGGCACTATGTCATCACGGCTCTCTGACATCATGAACGATGGAGCCACCGCAATCGCGTTCGAAAACCAGAAAAAAAAAATTCTAACCGCTTCTCCGCCATGAAGCAAGAACGCTGCTGGGGCGGGCTAGTGGTGCAGATTCCCGGCCGCCGCGGTCGGGCGGTCCATCAGTGGACACACCTTACACAGGGGCGGTCAGTGCAAAGCGGAGAGGAGTGTGATACTTACCATAAGCAGCAAGCTGCGGTGGGGGGAGATGACTGGCGGCTGGGGCCGGGTTCACCGGCATTGGTGTTTGAGGAGGTGCCAACATCAACTGTGGAGGAATCGGTTGAGCGTGCAAGGCCGAGGAAGAACCCAGGGCACGTGGCGGTGTTGGCGGATGTCTTAGCAAGCGCACTTGTGCCGGAGATGATGGAGATGAAACCTGTTGCGGCTGCCCCGGGTGTGGATAGTAAAGCGGTAGCGAGGGGGAGGGCTGATTGTAGGCGGCCTGTGGCGGAGGAACCACTACTGATGGATGATGGTGCGAAACAGTTGCCGGAGATGGTCGCGCAGACTGGGGCAGCGCCGAGTGGACTGAGATGCGCGGGTCGTGAGGCACTGCGGTTTCACGATTCATTGGCACAAGCTCGCACAATCGCCAGCTCACTTTCGCATGTGAATTGCAGGAAGAAGAGATTCAAGATGGAGCACAATGCCTGGCATAAAACTTGTTGAGCAGCGGAGAGCAGGACATGCTGCAGGCTACAAAACAAGTAAATTGGCGCCCGGACGGTGGCAGCAGGCAGCAGGGCTCTTTCTCAAGGGAGGCTTGGTTGTCCTGCAAAAAGCAATGTCACACACCAATTTGCGCAGGGCAGTCAGCAGCACCTGCGACAGCACCGGTGCGGCGCGCGCGCGCGCAAGCAACGGCATGAGGCGGTTCCAGGAGGGGATAAGCGAGGCGGCGAGCAACAGGGGACCGCCAAGGAAGAGCTCAGCATTCTCCCGGCCAAAGGCAAGGCAAGGCATACCAAAGCACGGGTTAGAGGTGCGCTACGCACGCTTGGCGTGCGTAGCTAAGTAGCGGCAGGACTAGGTAGTAGGGTAGCGATCTGCACTTAGGCAGTTACAAACGTCAGGTGAAAATTTGGCGAAAAGGAGGGGCGATTTGAGGGGAGCGGCGGAGGGGGGTGGGACTGGGGAAGAGGGGAACACTCGAGGGGGGTGAGTGGGGGGAGGGGGGAGCGGCAGCGGCGGACAGAGAGGTGGACTTGGAGTTTTGAGCAAGTTAGAGCTGCCACAAGGCTAGCGATTTTTGCAATGGCGTTTTGTCTTGTTTCTTTCTATATTTTGCAAGATTGGTGATTGCCCAATCTTCCTGCGGTGAGGGCATTTTTTTTCCAAAGGGGCTGAAATGTGCTTGGGTGGGGCCATCATTTGTGGGCTCATCGTGATGTGGGCTCGCTGGAGACGCTTTGGGAGAAGCGAGGTGCAGTGGGTAAGAAGCAGTGGGTGAACGACCAGGGGAAGGGCTGAGAGGGATGACTCGGCCACAATTGACAGGTCGCAGCAGATGCAGGTGTGGGGGGTAAGGGGCGCCAATCGCCGCAAGGCGTCTAGGTGGAGCCAGCTGTGGAAAGGCAGGGGGAACGTGCGCTGAAAGTTGGGAGAAAGATCACCGAATAACTATTTTTTTATATTCAGCAAAAGAGTATTCATTACACTTTATCCTCTATGTTTTGTGGTATATGTAATTTACTTTGTGTAACCTTTCCTTCAGACCGAAAGCGGGGCAGGAAACGTAGGCAACGCTCTCTGCACAGCATCAGGCCAACGCTGATGCACATGTTATCGTTAGCTGCAGAAAGCTTGTGCAGCAAACTGCACGGAGCTACAGCCTTTGCCACAACTGTGCAGGAACCAGGCGCACCTGGTCAAAACGAATATTTGCTTTTATTGCAAGTCCTGCCATCGGCAAGCCGGTCGTGGAGTGCACACCCCCGCTAAACATAATTTCCAGCCAGCGCACCTTGTCAAAATAGTGAACAAAGATGAAATGGCGGTTTTAGCGTTGGCGCCCTCACCAAACCCTGACGGATCAGTTCGGAGCCCCGGCGTGTCGGGGTAAAACATTGGTCCCGCCTCAGCACAGGCGTGGGGTTTGCCGCTGCCAAACGGTGCGCATAGTTTTGCATGCAGACGTTGAATGAGGGTGAGGGGGGACCGTGGTAACCGGCGAATGGAATGATATGAGGGAATATCCAGACAGTATCTACGAAGCAGAACTAGGGTTCTGTACATGGCAGCGGCAAGTACCAGAACGGCCCGCTCCACATTTGGTCGCTCCGCAAAACAAAGTCCGTGCTAATAGTGGGAGCAGGTTGCGGGCCGCTTCCAGGGGGGAGTGTGAATACGCTGCCACCCATAGTCTGCGTATTCAAGCAAGGAGGGCATCATATGTGTGGGCGTACTGGATGGAATCATTTCTATCAACTATTTTCTCGTGATGTTTTGTTTTCTTTAGCTGTCTCTCTACCAATTTACTGTACAGCAGCTAGCAGTCATCTCTTAGAAACCCGCTACTGCCAGGGCTCACCACTTTAGCTCAGAGCCAGGGACTTGTGGCGGGGAAAAAGCAACTTTCTAGTGGAAAGAAAAAAGCAATATTCAAGCTAGTGGAGCTGGGATGCTGCCGAAACATGCCAGGGTCTTGGGGTAACTGGCTAGTCGGGGGATTGTGTGAGATGTAGTTTTCTGAGGGCAGTTACCGTTCATCTATTTATCTGGTAGTCTTTTGCTTGACGCAGCGAATTAGAGCCATCAGCCTAGTACAGCCGTACCACGGTCATCCGTTTTGATAACGCAACCTGATTGAATCTGTGCGTGTGCCAGATCCAGCAGCCGCTATTCTCCCGTAGAGCGTGCATTCTTGTGCCTGTGGAGCAAACCTGTGGCTCCAGCTGCCATGTTTCCCCAGACCACCGTATAGAGCTGCGGCTGTTTGCACGGGGTGCTGACCGGGCCGATTGCCGACCAACAACATGAGCTGCCGTTGCAGTGTGAGTGGGCGAACCTTTCTCTCGGAGTTTGATCTTGTGGCACCACCGTTGAGCTGCGGACCGTTTTCTTCGAGGTCCACAGGTGGCTCCGGCATGAAGGCGGCGTTTCTCCCACGGGCTGTCAGTGGCTTGCCCAAGCACAGGGCTTGGCACGCGTCTGGCCGTTGCAGGGCTTTCAAAGGCGACTGAAAAGTTTGGAAGCGTGCTGTGAGAAGGGGCTAATCTTTTGGGGTTGTTGGATTCCACGGCTTGTCTTCGGGGGCTTTATGGACGCAAACGCCGTCTGAGGCCCCCGCAGGTCGCGCGTGCATTTGGAATAGAATGGGTCTAGCTGCGGGCGAGCACCTCCAGGTACCCTGCACAGTCTCAGGCACAGAGCGCATGCGTAGGAGAAGGAGGAGGAGAGTAGAGAAGGGAGGGATAGCTAGAAGAGGTAGCGAAATGACGTAAACCCGAGAATGGGGAGTGACTTCTTCAATCGGTCGCATGGCCATGCTTTCTGTACAGCTCCTCCCTGTACAGCTCCTCCTGTTGCATCAACTACCGCGTGCTAGTGGTGCTACTGGCTACTACTGGCTGGGGTTATCGGCATACTAGTGGAGCACTGCCTGCTTCTGGTGGAGCTACTGCCTGCTACTGACCTGCTGAAGATACCACGCTAAACTAGTGACCGTTGGATCTACTTACAAGCTAGCAAGCTAGAGAGAAAGACTGGTGTCCAGCAGCTTTGGGCATGTCAATGGCACAACCCGTCTAGAGGCTGCAATGGCCAGAGCTCCTCTGTCAGTGCAGTGCACGTCCCCTCACAGCCCTGGCATACCCACCAGCTCCTCCGACTCTGTTCCAAATAGAGATTCTAGCGTCAGCCTAATTCAGCAATTTTCACCTGCCTTAACTGGTTTAGCGCTGAACTCCTCCCATGGGCCCTACTTACTTTTTGTGCGTAACGGCGGCATATGCACCAGCGTCCCGCGCTTCATGTGCGCGCATGAGAAAAGCCGCACCCCCTGCCCGGCCCAATCAATGCCCCGCCAAGGCGCCAGATGATCCAGATCCAAACCATTTTTCCGTGGTTCAAAGCTGGAGATCTGGCACTAGCCGGGGCACAAACAAATGTGCATTCCCAGGCGTGTGACGACTAGTGCCTCACTGAGCCAACTCTAGTTGCTTTTTCTAGCCCTGTTGCGCCACTAGTGCTTCAAGACTGCCAGGAACAAGATACTACGACCGCGACAGCGCTGCGCACATATCCGCCGCGAGCGGCATCCAACCAAGCACGCAGGCGGGATTCCCCAATGGCGGTACCGGACTGGCCAATCCCCTGACGACCCGGAACGGATTTCCCTGCTGGAGTGCGTGCGTTCGGCAATTCGCATGTCGGGATAGCGGCTGATTCAGCTGGGCGTTAGCGCCGTTACTTGCAAGGCTAGGGGGATGGTTACGCACGACGTAAATAGCATAGCCGTGCCCCGCGCTGGCGGGGTGCTTTACACGGCAAAGCAATCAATTGACCGCGACCCCTCGTCATTCCGCCGGCACTCCGCAAGGCGGCTGCCGGCTCTGTGACAGCTGCCGCTGGAGGGTCGACAAGAATAGCAACGCGGAGTCCGATAGCCAGGTGCTCTAGCTGGCTGGCCAATTCGCCAAGCTTTTGATCGTCAAGGGTAGGCAGCAAGCAGATCAGAGCAAGTCACTCAAGTGCCAAATCCACTTTCCCCCCTCCCCCTCACTTGATACGTTGGAAGCCTGGAACCGGAATGGGGTGAACCCGCGCGGCGCTGAGGGCCAGGCAAAACCTCATTATGCGCTCAGATTTTAAACCACTACTGCACTGGCTCGAGATGCGTTAATAATTAGCCAGACTAGTCTAAAACGAATCCGCTCAAACTCTCGGCGAACCATCCTGGAAACCCACTAGAAGCCTGTCATGATACTCCATCTGATCCACTAGCCGCAGGGCATGCAGCCTGCTGCCTTCAGGCAGGTCACCGTCGATCCTTAGAGACTGATGACGCATTTACAGCAGAGCGCCGCTGTAGCCACCGCAACAGACCGTAAATGCGTGCCGGCCTTCTCCAAGCACCCCCTCAGCCCGCGATTGCAGTGCCCCCCTCGTCCGCCTGCCAGCTAGAGTGTGGCTTGGCGCTGCAACGCGCTGCACGCCAGCTAGACTGTATGGCTCTCGGAGGGTTTCCGTGTGCACAGTTAGGCGCATTCAGCTCCCGCCGCCTGCATACACTTCACCCAAATTTTGTGGCACGCAGACACGTTTTCTCAGGGAAAAACCAAGACAGCGGTTCTTTGCCGAGCACAGTGGGGGGCCAGGTTGCCTGGTGCGCATTGCGTTCGTGCCGTATGACACAGCCACTCGGGTTCCTTTTTTGAATGTCAGTCCACTGGCTAGCAACCTGGCCGCCCCTGATGACAATTGCGCTTCTAAATGACTCAGCTGGCAGCACTACCACTGGCAGCTCAGGCTGCAACGGCCCTATCTGTAATTGGCTTGTCTAGGGAATGCCCTGTCTCGGATGGCTATGTCTGGGCATTACCGTGTCTGGGCATTACCGTGTCTGGGCATGCCGTGCTGGGCCTTTTGCCTTTTTGTTCTGAGCTGGATCAGTCTCAGTATTCCTGGCTGCCTTTGATAAGCACTGGCAAATAAATCGCTCTACTCAGCGTGCAGCAGAAAAACTCGCCAATATTTACGCCCCACGAATATGTACGCCCCATAAAGTTGTCCCTAAGCTCACCTCAACTGCTCGGTTTTTCCCTGCATTTCACCCCTGCTCTTGTCAGGCTAATGGCGGACGTCACCAGGAGTCTTCACGCTAATGGGATTTGACAGCAGCAACGAATCTGGTGAAGCGAGGCTGAGGCCGGCTAGAGCGAGGCTAGTGGGGCTCAAGTTCAACGCTAGCCCAGGACTGGCGCTGGATCCGACAAGATCATTGCCAAGATGCCTTATCCAGAATAGTCGTTCCGATAGCCATTGCAAAAGCCACCGGGATCGCTGCTGCTATCGCACTGTTTCTAACTACGGAAATAACGGTGTTCTTAACTCCGACACCAGTTCCTTAGCGATCACTCAGAGGCTGTTGCGCCGGACACACTAACCGTCCAGTTTCGGAGTCCGACGGCAACAACTCTCCCCTCATCATTCCTCGGCTCTCCTCACCCCACCCCCACCTTCCCAATGAACGTGACAAGGTGTGACCTGTCGAAATCTGTCTCTGCCCCGCCGTCTAGTTTGACAGCCCAGGCGGTCTCATAATTGGCTAGTGCACCAACTGCCACAACAACCAGGCGGCCGCGCCTTGGCGGCAGAATTGGCTGCACTGCGCTGCACTGCCGCAAGTGACAGCCTGGTGAAGTCAGCTGCGGCCGCTGTCAATTTCCATGACTTTGCTGCAACAACCAGGGTGCATACCCGAGAATTACCAACCCGCCATTACAACTAACGAACGCAAGCGCCTCAGCACGGCCCTTCCAGAGCGTTGAATAGCCATCACAGGCATCATAGAATTGTCTACTTCAAGGTGGCAGTGCCGCGCGCGATTTTTTACCTCTACTGTTAATTCCGCTTTCGTTCTTGTTAAAAGCTGACCACGTCAACACCGAAGTAGCCGTAGCCGCAGCTGATGGGCTTATGCACATCCCGCAGTACCCGCCCCCGCTTTCCTGCAGCCAAGAACCTGGGCAGGGACCACCCCCCACCACGCTATGCCTCCGGCATCACCGGCCTGGTTGGCGCCACCCTCATGCTGTTCTGCAATGTTAGCGGTGTTGCAAATTTCAAGGCGTCATTGTCGGCATGGCCCCTTCTTGCCTATCTTTGCGCAATTGCTAGGCTAGTCCACCCTGCGTCGCCGCCTGTGATATGCCATTGAACGGGAACGGGTTGAAAGCCGGAGGAACCCGATATTAGGATGTCAAAGTGTATGCGAAAATAGGGCGGAGAGCTTTTTGCACAGCCACTGAGAGATCGGCAGATGAGATATTATTCTGCGACTTTGCATTTGACATCACGTGTGTAGGTTTGAGTCCAGTCATTTGGAGGCCCCGCCTATTTGGGGTCCCTGAGGCGCACGACGGTGAGCTAGCTGACGGCAGCTGTTGGCCAGTAGAAAGTTGCTGATAACCTGGCTACATCTAGGCTGCTCTCCCAAATCATTCAGACCTGACGATGGCGGGCCATTGCCCCGTCTTCGTCAACCCACGCCGGCGTGACACTGAAATCTGGATCATGAATACACTGTCTGGCTTAATTTTGTGCTGTTCCCCAGATACACGCTCTTTCTGATAACGCCGTAGTTGGAAAAACAAGCGCTCTTGTCTGTGGGCGGTTTGAACTAACGATTCAGCAGTGGCTTCCTCATTGCCTTGGTGCGTCGGCTCTTTTACAAAAACGTAGCAATTGCCTCTTAGCGAAAGGCCAGTTGTCAGTCAGCAATGTGCTTGCCAAGTCCTTCACCAATACATGTTGCAATAGAAAACTCTTTCGGCGCATTTCCGGTGTCGTTAGCGGCCGGCGCTAACATCAGGCACTGCCTTGACAAGCGCTAACAGCGCGCGCTGCTCGTAACATTCCAGCGGCCCTATCACCCCTCTTAATCAGTTAAATATTAAATAGAGACTGCACGTCTAAAAAATGCTATTGACAATGTCAGAGCCAATTGTTGCACCGGCACCAAAGATGGCTGCATTACCCAACTTGCTGCCAAACTTCTTGACGCCGTTGGAAATCTGATGGTTGGAGCCTGCTGCCTGCTGCTGCTCCACAACCTGCTGCTGCTGGGGCTGCACCTGCTGCATCATGGGGTTGTACTGCTGCGGTGGCGGATAGCTCTGCTGAGGTGGATAGCTCTGTTGCTGGTAAACCTGCGGTGGACCGTATCCCTGCTGCTGGTAACCCTGCTGCTGCTGCGGCGGCGGGTAGTACGGCGGGGCCGAGTCTGAACGGTCGTTATTTCCACTCGAGATGACCCGGACATAGTTGGCCGGAAACACTCCCTCGGCACCGCTCTTGACATCCCTGCCGCGCCACCAGTTATCATTGACCTTTTGCAGCACGGCGATCTGCTGGCCACGGAACAGGCTCAGATCGCTCGGCTCACGACCCTGCAGATCGTACATGGCCTCCACCATCTCCTGCTGGGGACCACCGTTGTAGGAAGGCGTGGGGGACGGGACTCGTGGGGGTGCAGAGTCGGTCCGGGTCACTGCCAGGTTGGTGCTGGACGCCACAGCCCCTCCAGAGCCAATCACGCCGACAGCCGGACCACCATTGTACTTGGTGGGCAGGTGGCTGCTCAGCTGATTGTACAGGTCTTCTGTAATGACATTGGAGTCTTTGAGAAACTCCAGCTCGTTGCGAACCGTCGTGAGAGAGCGGTTAATTACGGCGTTGTTGGACATTTCGATGCTTGGGGTGGGCAGGCAGCGCTGGCGGCTTTATATCGTTGAACTGGGCGGAGGCCCGGCACAGCCGTGTGGGGCATTGTGGCGTAGTGGAGGCTGTACCCAGGCACCGCTGAAACGGTCTTACAGTAGAGGCAATATAAGATTGTAAGAAAACCGCTTTACAATCAGGGGAAAGCAAGATGCTCCCTCCAATCTGTCGCTGAAATTTTTGTAGTATTCATCCGACTCTGGCGTCTCGCCCGCCAATCAAACCCAGTTGCATCAATGGTACTGGCGGGGCTGTGCATCTCATCGGATCTTCCCAGAACCGGAGCGGCCCCGCTCCGTGCCGGCGTTGCAGAAGCTTTTTTGGATTATTCCACTGCATTCGCTGCTCTGCTGGGATCTCACACTAAGAGACTCACATGAGTCTAACAACTAATGGGGCACTGCCCCATTAGTGTAGCCGCACGCTAGCGGCCACTGTGGCCGCTGGCCGAAAAACCTAGCCAGCTGGCCCAGCAAGCGCGGAACATGGGCACCCCCCGGAGTGTGGGCGGAGCCCCAGCCAAGTAACCACCCGTTCCACCCCTAAATCTCATAAATACTCCCTCGGGGTTCCCCCTCGGGCTATTACTATTTACAACTTGACACCCGTGTGGATCGCGGCAATACCGCCCGTAAGATTCTCGTAGCCCTTGCCAGCCAGCGTGAAGCCTGCGTCCTGGATCATGCCCGCAAACTGCTCCTGCGACGGAAACTGCGCAATCGACTCCACCAGATACTGGTACGAGTCCCGGTCACCAATCAGAACCTGGCCCATGAGCGGGATGAGGTTGAAGGAGTAGTTGGTGTAGATGGTGTCAAACAGCGGGTTGGTCACCTTGGAAAACTCCATGCAGGCAAACAGCCCGCCGGGCTTGAGCACACGGTGAGCCGTCTTGAGCGCCAGCGGAATGTTTGTAAAGTTTCTAATGCCAAAAACAACGGTGTAGACATCCTGCGACTCGTCAGGAATAGCGTCCAGAACCTCGGCGTTCTGCACCTTGAACGACAGCCGGGGGTCTCCTCCGTACGGGGTCTTGAGAGAGCGCTTCTCGCCCTCCGCCAGCATGTCCGCATTGATGTCAACCACCGTCATTTGCGACTCGTAGTCGCCATGCTGCTGGCCGGCGTGGTCGAGAATGCGAAACGCGATATCCCCCGTTCCGCCGGCCACATCCAAAAAGGAGAGCGGCGGACCACCGGCCCGGCGGCCCGGATCAAGTTTGGACACAAAGTAGTTCTTCCACAGGCGGTGCACGCCCATCGACATGGCGTCGTTCATGTAGTCGTAGTTAGCCGCGACATTGGAGAAAATGTCGCCTACCATCTTCTCCTTGTCCTGTGTGGCGACGGTCTTGAAACCGAAATGCGTCGTGGACGGCTGCTGCATGCGCGCAGCCTGCGTGGAGAACGCGCGAGCCACAGCTCTAGCGAGTTTTACGTTAGCCATGATGACGGAGAGTTTGGAGCAGCAAGTTACAGGTGATAAATCTGTGTGCGGCTGTGCACGTTGGGCCCTGGGCCCCGCGGTGAAGCTGTCGGTCAGCCAGTAGGAGGAGCGCGCTGCAGCCGCGACTTGTCACTTTTCGCAACTCCCCCCAACTTGCAGCTGACCTGTCATTTGCAGTTGACCCGCCATTGACCTGTCGCTTTCCCAGCTCCACCTGCCCCCGCCCCCGCCCCCGCTCCCACTTTCTTTCACACTGTCAATCTCGGGCCACTCCCAACTTCTCCACCTCCTAGACCCACAGACCACCATGAACCTGGCTAGGCGGACCGCTGCAGCGTGCAAGATTGCCTCTCGTGCGTCTCTGCGTCTCAGAAACCACTCCTCGACCTCCTCGACCGCCTCTCCTGAGGAGATGAAGCACTTTGCTCAGCTCGCCGAGTCCTGGTGGGATGTGAACGGATCGCAGAGAATCCTTCATAAAATGAACTTGCTCCGTGTAGATTACATCTCAGAAATGCTTCAGCGCTATTCCTCTGGCAGGGTGCCTGGATACAATCCCGAGCTCTCCCCGGTTGCCCCGCCCCACACGGACCTGTCAACGCTGGACCTGGATGTTTTGGATGTTGGCTGCGGAGGCGGCATTTTGTGTGAGTCCATGGCCCGCCTGCCACTGTCGCGCTCAGTACTAGGCATTGATCTGACTCCAGAGGTTATTGAGGTGGCCAGACACCACAAGGACCCCTCGCTCGAGCACCTGTCGTATTCTCTGGTGGAGCTGGCAGAGCTCAACGAAAACCGCACTTTCGATGTCGTCACCATGTTTGAGATGCTGGAACACGTCTCACGGCCGAGCGACATGCTCACAGAGGCTCTCAAGCGCGTGCGGCCTGGAGGATGGCTGTTCTTGTCAACGATAAACAGAACCCCGGTCTCGTACTTGACGACCATTTTTTTGGGCGAAAAACTGCTCAAAATTGTACCTGAGGGAACTCACACCTGGTCCAAATACATTGACGAGCAGGAGCTGCGTGAGTGGTTCCGCTCTGTGCCCAATTTCCAGGTGGTCGACTCCACAGGCTGTCTCTATATTCCGGCCTACGGCTGGGCGCGCACCTCGGACCGGTCGTTGGGGAACTACATGATGGCCGTCAAGCGGATAGACTAGTCTGTAAATAGCTCTAAATTAAATTCCCAAGCTGGTTGGTTTGCCTTTGTTCCCCCTATCCGCCATGCGATCCACAATGTCTGCTGACAGTGCGGGGCAGAGCCCCATGCTCTCATCCACTGCCCCACCTCCCTCCTACCGTCATGTCCGACCAAGTCCTTATCCTGGATAACGGCGCATACGAAATCAAAGCAGGATTTTCCGGCGGAGAATGCTACCGAATATCAAACTCCATTGCCCGAAGCAGAGATCGCCGCCTCTACGTCGGCGCTCAGCTCAGCACGTGCAAGGACTTTAGCGGGCTGGTCTTCCGCAGACCCGTAGAGCGAGGGCACCTTGTCAACTGGGAGGCCGAGAAGACCATCTGGGACTCTATTTTCTACTCCAAGTTTTCTGAGCTTCAAGTCGATCCTTCATCCACTCAGCTCATTGCCACGGAAACCCCGTTCACGTATCCCATCTTTTCATCAAATCTCGACCAAATAGTTTTTGAAGAGTACCAGTTCAACGGTCTTTACCGGTGCCCAGCGGGTTCCTTGGTGCCCTGGAATCCTATTGGTGAGCTTTTTCAGGGCCAGTATTCTCAGCCCGTGGCAGAGTGCGTGCTGGTCGTTGACTGCGGATACTCCGCAACGCATGTGCTGCCAGTCGTGCTCGGCGAAGTCTACGGGCCAGCAATTAAGCGGTTGAATGTGGGAGGGCGCATGCTAACCAATTATTTAAAGGAGACTATTTCCTTCAGGCATTACAATATGATGAACGAGTCATATCTCGTCAACAACATCAAAGAAACAACTTCCTTTATTTCGCAGGACTATTCGCGAGACCTCAATATTTGGAAATCTTCGCCGGCAGGGAAAAGCCCCTTCCACCTGGACTACCTTCTGCCAGACTATAAAAAATCTCACATTGGCTATGTCTTGACAGAAGAAAACAGAGACAGTGTGGATAAAAACTCGCAAGTGTTGCCCCTAGACAACGAGCGTTTCTCTATACCTGAGCTCTTGTTCAATCCCTCGGCTGTTGGCATGAAGCAGGCCGGACTGGCTGAGTGCATTGTGCAGTGTGTCAACCAAGTGCCTCAGGAAGTTCGCTCCCTGCTGCTTTCGAACATTGTTCTCGTGGGAGGCACATCTCTTATTGTTGGCCTCAAAGAGAGACTAGTGCGTGATATTGAGCCCCTCGTACCCCAGGGGACACTAATTCGGGCTTCCGTACCACCAGACCCCATCTCGTACTGCTGGCAGGGCGGGTCAGCACTCGGAAACCAGCCAAGCATGTTGGCTAAGGTATCCGTGTCGCGCCAAGAATATCTTGAGCACGGCGAAAAGCGGTGTATGGAAAAGTTCAACCTAAAAACGACGAAAAGCATTTGATACACATGCAGGTTACTTTTATTACTCCAATCTATGTCATGCTCACGATCCAAGCACAGCCTCCAACTCCTGTGCAAACAAGAGTAAAGAAGATTGTGAACACCATGACCTGGTGCCACCAAGGCGGCGACTGACACATCATGAAAAAGCACATGCCGAGCGTACTCAGGAGTAGTGAGAACGTGAACCCGATCAATGTAAACGCAAGTGTGGGCAGCGAAACCTGTGTCATGTCGTCGCCAAATAAAACGCCGAGAAGGGCGAAAACAACAAAAGCTGACAAGAAGAAACAAACACAGTATGAAAATGTGAGAACCATATTCCTCTTCTCAGTGACAAGAGTGAAATACTCGTCGTCGTTGTCCATCTCCTCATCGTCAATAGAATTATAATTGACGTGTTTTCCACGAGCAGCGCGCATAGGTGGTGAGCGCGTCTCCAAGTAGCGATTTTTGTAGATAGCATCGGTCTCATCATCACTCTCGTCTGAGTAGTTAGAATCGTTGGTAGAGTTAGATTTTAGTCCAAAAAAGCTCTTGAGATCGTCCAGTTTTAGGGCCAGCTGATCCGACAGGTTCACCAAGAAGTCAACATTGGACGTGGAAAAAAGGCCTCGCTCCTCATCGTCGTCCTTCTCTGGAATAATAAATATCCCACCATCTCCATCCTCTGGATCATCAAACTCATTCCAGTACTTGATAGCCGGGGGATGAATGTCTGCGGTGGTGGTGGTGGTGGCATCACTTTCTGAAACGCCGGCGCTGTTGAGAAGAATGCCCTGGTTTCCAGTTCTTGGGTTTAGTCCGGCAGGAGGCTGCGTGAGGATAATGTTTCCAGCTCGAGTGCTGTCCGAAGTCTCCATCCTCTTGAGCTGCCTTCGGCGGCTCAACTTGGGCGATTTGCGGATATCAACGCCATCCTCTAGGAGCTGCATCCAAATCGGTGGTTCTGCAAGGCTCTCGCTCTGAAACAACGATACTGAGTGGGCAAACAAGGAAAACCCAGACATTTTCATTAGCAAATGTGAAGCACTCAGCTCGCGAACAACTTCTGGTGTGTCCAGATCCTTCCATCTGATTTCCAGAACGCTGTAGGGAAATTCTACACCTTCTCCTTCCTCATTTTCGACAGACGAAGGGGATGGCCACATTTTAATGCATGAATCTAGGGAGGCCCAAATCTTACCTTGCTGCCCTAGAGAGTTGAGAGATGTAGGTGATGAGCTGCTAGAGACAGCTGCCGATCCGGAATACCCCTCGGTAAACGAGTATCTTTCTCTTTTGGACTGCAGGCGAGAAATGCCAGTGGCCTGCCGGTTCTTGATCCAGGACAGAGCGAGTTTAGACGTAGGGGCTGCGCCAGACTTGATTTTGAGAAGTTCATCCAGTGAAGCTCCACCGGCCAGTGCCATGCAGGCGTCACTAGGGCTAAGATGCATGAAAGAGAAGTAGCGCAGTCCGCCTGTGGGTGCGCAGAGAATGGAGTCGCTGGGAGCGGTTGCGTTGGCATTAGCAACCCATCTGATTTGGCCAGGCTCTTGCTCTGCATGCAAGGAGTTGAGTTTACGAGCATTGTCGAGATATATTACGTTGGTGAGCTGGGCTTCTGTCGTTTCCAGAGGTTCTTCGGGTGACTGTGCGCCACGGGGCATTTCGGTGAGTGACGACGTGGCACTATTGCGGCGCAAGATATTATCCCTCGACGCACGATGCTTGAGTTTGAGACGCATGACTGCGTGTGACGAAAAGAGCTTAAGATACTGCAGCAGCTGGACCTTGACTTCTACAAGATTATCCTGGTGTATCCAGAATACAGCGCTTTTGGAAAAAGCAGTAGCCATTTCCACATCAAATTTGGTCAGGGCATTGGTGTCGGCGGCCTCAAAGGCTGCTAAATCCTCATCCTGGTCTCCCCATGTTGCGAGCGATTGGGGGTTGCGGAGCACGTCGTAGAGAAGCGAGAGCTCGAGAAAGAGGGTGGTGAAGTCCTGGACAGCAAAAGACTCTTTGGAGTTGAGTACAGGCAAAAACTTGTCAGAGAGCTTGTCGGACTGTGACCACTTCTTGTACTTTTTGAGCAGCTTGATGAATCCCGTGCGCTGCACACCAATGAAGCGCGACAGCGATTGCACGTCTTTGCTCAGCTTGAGTACCTCCTGCTGGAGTTTGTAGAGCTGCTTTTGGTAGCGCGGGTCTGATAGCGAGAAGTAGGAGGTGGACGACTCGTATTCTGAGGCTGAGAATGCGGCACCCGAGTTCAGCAAGCGTCGCACCCGCTGGGCGAGCTTGAGCACCAGCTTTTCGCAGACACGGGTTCTACGGTCGATTTCGCCGGACTTGGACTTGACAAATAGGTCGATAGCATTGTACTGCTCAACCAGCGACCGATAGAGGGCAGCAAACTGCTGAGAAGTTGCGCCTGGGGCAGTCGCCTGCTTGATGAGGGACTTAATCTCATTGTATTCTAGGTTATGGGCACGCCATTCTGGTACTGAGCGTTTGGCCAACTCCTTCCCGTATTTCATTCAGCCTTTGGATGCCTTTTCGTCGAGCTAGCTGGTGCGCTGGAGCAGTGCAAGCGCTGGATATTTAAGTGGTTGGACACTCGGAAAGGGCTGATGAGGGAGTGCTGCAAGGCGCTGCATATGGGCCTGGGAGAAGTTGTTTTTTTTGGTGACAGGCAGGGTCGGATTTTTGGCGACGACTAGCACGTGCAAAATTGCACTACGCTTAAGGGGCTGGGTCCGGGGGGGGCTCGCTAGACGCATGCTGTACTCGGGACCTGGTCTAGGAGGACTGCAAGCTGCTTGCAATGAGGCCGGGCGAGCAGTTGTTGCCCTGTCATTTGTCTCTTGCGAGTCAGACGACACTGATTGTCAAGGTACAGGCTTATCTCGGCGACCATGAAAAGCTGCTCGGCCGCCTCAGCCTTTTGCAAGCGCCCACCCTCTCCTGGGAGATGATAAAGCGCGAGTTGGGACTAGTTGGGACTAGTTGGGAACTGCGCAGGCGGCCAAGACCGAGCACATACATGGACAGGCGTTGGCGACCGGAGCTGGGACGGTGCTGGGGAGCAGCCGGGCTGGGAGCAGGCGGCACCTCGTGCCCGATGGAGGGTTTTTGTGCGATGCGTGGACCAGGGAATCGCGTTTGCAATGTCCAGGTTGCCCGATGGGTTGGCA
Source organism: Grinbergsozyma bentonensis (assembly GCA_030561725.1). NCBI lineage: Eukaryota > Fungi > Ascomycota > Dipodascomycetes > Dipodascales > Trichomonascaceae > Grinbergsozyma > Grinbergsozyma bentonensis. The sequence continues at coordinate 40,531 of JAKTYB010000061.1, read as the reverse complement.
AAATGTGTTTCCACAGACTTTGTGGGGCTGGGCTCGCAGTCATGCCCGCTGTGCGCCAGACGCGCCGGCCTCGGCTGGGCAGCGCAGCAGCCCGTGGAAAGCAGCCATCAGGCTGCACAGTACACATGATAAAAGGGCGTTGTGCACACTTGTTATCCCGCTGGGCTCTGCGACGCTAGCCTGTCAGAAAATTGGGGGGGTTGAAAGTCCTAGCCCTGTTTGGCATCCTTGGCAACTTCACCTGTCACCTCTTGGGTGGGTCGGCGAGATTCAGAAAAATGCCGGTTAGACCCACCGCAGATGTCTGCAGAGGTCTGCGCACCGCAATCCCTGTCCTCTGCAGCAGAGTGGCACAGACCCCCCCCAGCCTCAAATTTGGCTATTTCACAGCCAAACTGGGTATCAACTCTTCCCAAAGCTAGGCAGGCTCTGTCCAGGCGCTCGACCAGGCGCTCGACCAGGCGCTCGATTAGGCGCTCGACCAGGCGCCCAGGCGCCTGGAAATGCTCCGCTTGGGATGTGACATCAAAGGAGCCGCGACGCGACCAGTCACCGGATCGTCGCGGGATCGCCGCAAGATCGCCGCCTGCATTCCCCACAACGCACTAGCTGGTAACGCTCCTACTCCAGCTCGGAACCGGGCCTAGCTAAAGCCGTATGGCTGGCTGCAGGTCCGCGCATGGGGCCATGCAGCAGACCCATTGCCCTGAGCGAGCCAAGATTATACTTGTGGTTTGCAATGCCTGATTGCGTTATTGGCCTATAGAGGCGAGGCATTATTCCTCAAAGATACTGGCGGGGCGCTGCCCCACCATTATGCCTACTCTAAGTACTTTGGCCGATCGCCCTGATCTCGCCAACTGTGCACAGTTGTTCTCGAGTACGGATCATAACTCGCCACCTCGCTGCCGCCCTCCTCCACCCGCAGCTCCGTCTCCAGCTTCTTCTTCGCTGCCAGACGCACAGCGTTGCTCTCGCTCCCAAACGAGTCCATCACCTGCCGGTACTGCGCGCTGTCGTATCCGTTCCACTGGTCCCTTTTAGCCTCGTACCCATCATCGCCATCCTGTGGCCCCTCTTCGTCAACAAGCTTGGCTGGCTTGTACTTGGCACCAACTTTGCGGGGCCGCTCCAGACAGTCTTTGGCAGAGTGAGCAGTCGATCCGCAGTTGCGACAGGCTCCCTTTTTGAACTTGGCACTGGCCAGGACTCTTCGCGGCGTCTTGACTCGGTCATTGAGGCCCGATGTCCGGGCCGGATCTCGGGCCTCGGGCTTGGCAGAATTTCCGGCAGTCTCACCGGGCTTTTCGGGATCTGCGCTCTTGCGTCTCTCGTACCATGCTGGCTGTCGCAGCTGCTCCACCGTTTTGTTGTGCTGCTTCTCCTCCATCAAGTGTGGCGACGTTAAAGCGGTGAGGATATCCTCTTGGGAAATCTTTATATTATGAAGTGAGATAGAACTGTTGGGTGATGTTTGTGGAGAGTCAAACGGCTATGGGATTGTAATTTATGGACAGCTTTTGGAAAAGGGCATTTTGTCCTTTGTAGTTTTGTTGTGATCTCCCAGACGGTCTGGGTGCTAACTAACTACAGGCCATTTAGCTGGCACACAAGCAGGCTACAGAATCTTGCAGGAGTGGAGCTTCCGTAGCATATCACTGAAATAAAACTCAATGACGTAGAAAGTTAAGGAACTAGCCACCTATGTTCTGGCTGTGTGAATTGATAGTGTACCAGCCAGGCTTTTGACCGCGGCAGCGCTCGGGGCACTGCCTAATCTGCCGCATATCCATTTCTATGTATCTCTAATCTAAACGTAAACTCCCCAAGGATGCTTGACCTTGCCGTACTGAATGGCAGCAATCCAGTCAGCAACCTCCGACGTCAGAGCTCCAGCTTCCTTGCCCTCCTGCAGCGGAACATCAATCAGACTGCCATTGTAGCCAATGGACTTGATGGGGCTGACAACAGCTGCAGTACCGGAGCCAAATGCCTCCACAAGGTTGCCACTGTTGGCAGCTTCGACAACCTCGTGGATGGTGCAGTAGCGCTCCGAGACGGTCCACTCAGACGGGTCGAGTTTCTCGCGCGCGAGCTGGAGAATAGAGTCACGGGTAACGCCCTCAAGAATGGTACCATCAAGCGGCGCCGTGACAAGCTCCTTCTTGCCAGTCTTGGCATCCTTGAAGACAACAAACAGGTTCATGGTGCCAACCTCCGTCAGGTACTTTTCCTCGCCAAAAAGCCATAGATTCTGAGCAAAGCCACGCTCAGCAGCATCGCGCTGCGGCCTGACGCAGGGGGCGTAGTTGGCTCCCAGCTTCTTGTCGCCGACACCGCCGGGCCACGCACGCACAGCATAGTCGGTGGCCTCCAGCGACACCGCCTTGAAGCCCGAGGCGTAGTACGGTCCGACAGGGGACGTGATGCAGAAAAAGAGAGCCTTGTTGGGCGCAGACACACCCAGCGTTGCCTGTGTGCCAATCATCGTGGGTCGTAGGTACATGGAGAATCCGGGCTGCTGAGGAATGAGAGCAGAGTCCACTTTGACGAGCTCGCCCAGCAGCTTGATCATGGTCTCAGGGTCAAAGGTGGGCAGGCAGATGCGATCAGTCGACTTGTTCATGCGCTCCATGTTCTTGTCAGGGCGAAACATGAGGATCTTGCCCTCGGCATCCTTGTAGGCCTTCATGCCCTCGAAACATTCAAATGCATAGTGGAACACTGAGGAGGCCGGATCCAGACTCAGGTTTTGGTAGGGCTTGATCTCAGGGGTTCCCCAGCCAGTCTGCGCATCCCACTCGCATGTGAGCATGTGGTCGCCAAACGTCTTGCCAAACACGAGATCCTCGGGCTTGGGCAGCGTTTTCGGGCTGGCGGTTTTATTAACGGTCAGTTTCGAAAAGTCAAGAGCGGCCTGGGCTCGCAGGCGTCTGGCCGTCGAAAAGTTCCTCAGCTGTCTCAGCATTTTGGGGTGTGTATGTGTTTTGAAAGTTGCGCCATGCCTTTGGACTTATATATTTTTCAGCATGCCGTTATTGGGTAGCTTCGGGGACGGGCAGAGTCACGGAGGGTTAGGGTAGCCTTATCACGAATAGCGATGAGCGCCAAGATTTGCACATATAGACGAGATTGCGACGAGAAAATAAAGGTGACTAAGTATTAGTCACTACTTTAATCGCCTCTGCCTCCTTTTTCCTGACTTCCGCACTCCTTTGGCCTGTTCGCCTTGCGTTGCTGGCTGATATCGGCGTAACGGCTCCCCGATGTCGGCACTGCGGCCGCCCATTGCCGCGTAGTCGCCGGCGGAGTTCCCAGCAGTCGCCGGCGGAGTTCCCAGTAGCCGGCGGGTGACTGAACAGCCCCACAAAGGAAAGAGTCAGCCGGAGATTAGCTGATTGCAGACACGAGCGGGAGATAGCAGAATAATGATCCAGCGATTGGTCTATCCAATCTGAGCATTGCCTCCTATACCAGTGACACCTCATCAGCCACTTCCCACTTCCTTACACTCTCGAGGCACTGCAACTCCCAGCTTGAAACAAATCATGAGCAGTGGCCTGCCAAGCGATATGGTTGCGAGTAAAAAGGCGCTGCGAAAGCTGGTTGGTGCAACTCTCAAATCTGTTTCTCCTAGATCTATTCAGGAACAAAGTATGTAATTTGTATTTCGCTGGTGGTGCAGCGTGTGCTCTCCGCCAGTGCTGATACACGTGCATGCCATCAGGGCGGGGCCTTGGTGACGAAATATCCCCGCATGAATGAACAGCCACTGTCAAGGTTTCTGCGATATGCAAAACGGTCTAATGCACTAAGGCCAATAGCATACACCAAGGCCTGATCAGAGTCCTGCCACGGCCACTAACCCAGCAGCGAGAACCGCCCAGATTCTCACAAACCTTGAAGTCTTTACCAAAAGCAAAAGAATAGCATGCTATCTCAACATGCCAGATGGTGAGATTCAAACCGAAAGCATCATTTCTTCGGCCTTTGAACAAGGAAAGTCGGTATTTCTGCCCAGAATCGACCCAAAATCCAGACACATGGACATGATCCAGGTGCAAAACGAAGCCGAGATCAAAGACCTTGTTCCCCTCGGACCCTACAAACTCAGAGAACCACAGAGTGGTGCCAATGCTTTTGATGTCGGCCTCGATCTAATCATTGTGCCGGGCCTGGCCTTCACCCACAGCTGCCAAAGAATCGGCCATGGCAAGGGGTACTATGATACATATATTAAACGCTTCCGGGAAAAATGCATCCAAAGCAACAGCCGCATGCCGATGCTCATTGGAATTGGCCTGAGGGAGCAGCTTGTGGACTCGTTGCCACTGGAAACCCACGACGAGACACTCGACGCGGTCATTATCGACGGCAAGTTGTATGTAAAGCAGATGCAAAAGAGATGAGGACAGGCCTGATCCTAGCTGACAGGAAAATGGGCAATGGACTGAGCTGTCGGGAATTTTGGCAACGGCTCAATAAGTCAGGACCCAAGTTGTGGCACTCAAGCTGCACTCGGGCAGTAGCAAGTTCGCTCTGCCCCCATGATCTAACTCTCAAGACTTGTAATCATCGTAATATTGTCTCCTTTAAGCAGCAATCGACCCAACGATCTCGATGTCTCCTTCTCGTCGTTGATTTCCACAGCATCCTCAACAACGACATTCATGAACTCATCAAAACCGGCAATCCTGCCTTCAATCTTGTACTTTGTTTGCTCAAACAGCCAGATTTGCACCTTGGCTTGTCGCTGGAAAAAGCGAAACAGCACCTTGATTGGTATCACGTCCTGGGTTAGTCTCGCGAAAATCCATGGGGCCATGCATTGCCAAAGGGCATTGCAAGAGAACAACAGGGCTCCAAAAGGCTCTTCACACATTCCCTTGCATTCTTCTACTTCTCTCCTCCCACCCCCTCGCATCCCCTCCCCCGCTTCTCAACTTACCTGTGTTTTATTCTGTTCTGTCCCAGCCATGGTGAATGTTGTGTTGAAGCTCAAATCCCAAGACACAAATTTCAGCCAAAGTGACACTTTCGACACTTTCACGTCCACAACCCCGCTCTGCATTTAAACCAAGTAGAAGAAAATGTCGGCAGAGCTGCAAGCTGCGCTGACGGCTTTGTACCATTCTGCCAACGAGCAGGAAAAGCAAAACGCTAACCAGTATCTGCAGGCCTTCCAGAAATCAGCCGATGCCTGGACCCAGTGCATCGCCATCCTCTCCAACCAGAATGCCGCTGACATGGAGCTGAGACTCTTTGCAGCCCAGACGCTCAAGTCCAAAATTGCTTACGATACGCACCAGCTGCCAGAGGGAGCCCTGGGCGATGTTAAGACGAGTCTCATTGGCTGGCTCCAGACCGAACAAAAAGAAGTGATTGTCGTGCTACTGGCTGTATCTCTTGCCGACATTGCTCTCAAACTCGTCGAGTGGAAAACTGTTTTTGACGATGTTTTTGCTGGCCTCCTGCAGACTAACCCCCACAACCTGCTTCAGTTTCTAAAGGTCATGCCCGAGGAAGCCAGCACTGGGGTCAAGCGTACTTCTTTGAGCGACGACGACTATAATCTGCGTTGCGCAGAGCTGCTGGAAAAGAATGCTCCCCAACTTGTGGACATTTTGTTGCGATTTGCGGAACAGCCCCCAGCAGCCCTCAAATCTCGCTCCCTCATCTTTGAGTGTTTTGCATCTTGGTTGAGTGAGATCTCAATCAAGCAAATAATTGGCACACCCCTCATTGGTCTCTTGATGGATGCACTCGCCGATCCGGACACCTTTGAGCCTGCCATTGACTGCTTTGCCAATATTATCAGAGAAACCCGTGACGTCACGGAGTTCGCAGCTGAGATTGACATTCTCTACAACCATGTTATGTCCCTCATCCAGAAAGTCATCGCTGCCAAACAGGACGATCCTGCCGAATTTGAATCGTACAGCAGGCTCTTTGTGGAGGCTGGTGAGTCTTGGCATGTCGTGCTAGCTAAAAATGTCAAGTACAGACCGCTGGTCGAGGCCCTTTCCCTCTTCACAAACTATCCTGAGGACTTGGATGTGGCCAAGTACTCGTTCTATTTCTGGTATGAACTCAAGCAAATGCTTGTTCTCCCCAAATTTGAGGAAGCCAGAATTGCATATGCTGATATTTATCTGTCGCTAATCAACGACCTAGTTGGTCTTCTCACGTACCCCATTGCTAATGGCGCCTTGTTTAGCAATGCTGCAGCTGAAGATAAATTCAAGGAGTTTCGTTATGACATTGGAGATGTACTCAAAGATTGCTGTGCTGTCGTTGGGTCAAAGCCGGCTCTGACACGCTTGTGTGAGAAGCTTCAATCTGGTCTGACAAATGGAGTTTGGCAACATGTTGAGGCTCCATTGTTTGCCTTGCGAACTATGGCAAGCGAAGTCGACCTCTCTGAGGACGAAGTTCTGCCTCAATTTATGCAGGCTCTCACACAACTGCCTGAGCATGACAAAATCAGGTATGCCGCTACTCTCGCCCTTGGACGGTACACAGAGTGGACGGCTAAACATCCAGAATATCTCAACGGCCAGCTTGACTACATTATATCAGGCTTTTCAAAAAATTCAAAAGAGCTCAACTCGGCTGCTGCCAAAGCGCTCATGCTTTTTTGCCAGGATTGTGGTCTCCTGCTTGCACCATACGTGGAGCAGCTGCATACTTTTTATGGCACTGTTGCCTTTGAGCTCCCGCCTAGAGATCTGTACGAAGTCACAGATGGCGTTGCACATGTTGTCGCATCGTTACCCTCAGACCAAATCCAACTTGTGCTCAGTCACTTTACTAACCCTGTTATCAGCCGACTAACAGCTTATATACAGTCGCCCCCTGCAAACCCAGATGACGAGGAGTTTCACCGCACTGTTGCTGATGAAATTGAAATTCTCACGATCTTTGTGTCGATCTTGAGAGACCAACCAGCAAGTGTGACAGTGGTTCTTGAGGCTTGGCCCACAGCGCAGAAATTGCTTGAAAGATATGGCAACTCTTTGCCAATTGCTGAGAGGACTTGCAAGTTCATCAGAACAGCCATTTACTCTTGTGGAGTGACCACTGCTCCCATCCTGGGTTCTGTGGCGGAAACACTTGTCGCTCAGTTCCAGCAGACTGAGATGGGTACCTATTTATACGCTTCCGGAGTGATTGTCAGGGAGTTCAATGCTCACACAGAGGCTGATACAAACGTCATTCAGTCAGTTTGGCATTTTGTCCAATGCCAGACTGATGCGTTGTTTTCTCTGGCTGAGAAGAGAGGTGGAGTTAAACAGCTTCCTCCGGATATGATTGAAGACTTTTTCAGGCTGATGGGAGACGTATGTGCCCATTTTATTGTAGAGCTTACTAGCTCAGAGTCACTATTGAGCCGCACACTGCAGGTCGCTTGCGAGGCCGTTTCTTTGAGTGAAGTAGATGCTGTTGGCGAAGCGCTGCACTTTCTGCAAGACTTTTTTGGATTTGGTAAAGAGCATCCACCAGTGTCGACCTATGAGTCTGTTCCTGAAAATGTGAGGTGGACGGTCCAAAGTGTTGCTTCTTCTTTTGGGGGTAGTCTCTACAGCAAGCTATTCTATGCCACCATCTTCTCAATGCCCTATGAAGCAGAGCGAGACGCATTTGCAGTTATGATATTGCTTGCCCAGCTTGCCCCAACGAGCCAGAAGGATTGGTTACTGAGCTGCTTGAGCCAACTGCCAGCTTCGACCGTGACCCCTGCGGAATCGTCCAAATTGCTGGTAAGTGTTGCCGGGGCTGTGGAGAATGGTAATTTCAAGAAGCTGAGAAGCTTGCTCAAAGATTTCACGTCCCTTTACACCAGGCGTAATATCACCCCCAGAACCATGACGCCCTCGAGTGACATCTAATTGAATTCCGCTATGGCACCGAATGCGCCAGCTTGGTTCTGCAGAAAGTCTGGTATCCGATAGCTCACTAGGGACAGCATCACCTGTCACTCGGACTGTCACCAAGTATGCTTTTTCGAAATCATACAGTGAGCATGTAGGACGTCTCAGAATCAAGTAATGATTGTGTAGTGAAGTAACACTATTGAAAGACATATCAGTTCCAAATACCAAATACTCTTGTACGCAATCTTCCCATGAGCCTTCCTTAGATGTGCATCGTGGCCCTTGAGCCAGCGCTTGGGGTCCCATGATAGCATACTGCTAGCTGTCACTTGTTAACGCACTGCATAAAAGCCGGGCTGCGCCCAAACTAAGCCCAAAAATCGAGCGCTACCAGGATGCGGACCACTGAGCAGCTAATTATTGCGTCCTTCACTCCTCTCATTATATTTTTTCAATACACAAGTAAAATCTTCTTCCACCGCCTCTTTCTCCTCACTTCCTCCTCTTTTCCATCCTTCTTCATACTTTTTCCTTCACCCTATCCCGCCCTCCACCGAATTATTTACTCGCTTCCCCATTATTTTATTCTCCGCCACCTCCCACCCCCACCACTACGGGAAATCCCACGGCTTGCAACTTGGTCCCACCTCCCTGGTAGATTAATTCCTCAAAACCTTTCAAGCAGCACGGGCCTCTCCCTCTCAACTCGCTCCAAGCTGGACAGTCGCTCCTTTCCTCCCTCTCATCCATTTTTTCCCGCACCTCCACTGCTTGCGTGCCTGTCAATGCCCATCTAAGTCCAGAGCCACACCCCTTCGACTAGAATATGGCCGACTCCATAGCAACCCGCCGGGTGTGGGTGAAGCGGCCAAATGGCACGCCCACTACCGTTCTTGTCAATGACCTACATATCATTGATGAGCTCAAGACAATTGTGCTTCTCAAGTATCCCACCACGCTGGCTCGGGTCTGCGATCCTGCAGATTTGCGCATCCGTGTGCTGGCTGAACGTATGGACCCTGCAAACATGTCCAGAACAACCATTAGATCCAATCACCAACCATCTTTGTCAGTCGGCTCCATGGGATCCATTGGAACTCATCTTTCGGCCGACCCATCACTGTCGACAGACTCGCTGGACCGGTCGCATTCCCCCTTGCTTTATCGCAGATCTGACACAGCCTCCTGGATAGACCTGGCACCAGACGAACTTGTCGGCAATGTGATAACCCAGCTGTTTCCTCGTGGCATGAATCTAGAAGATGCTTTTCTTGTCGAGGCCCCTTCCGTTTCTAATCGATACTCAAATATCATTGAAACTGGGGACGACTCGGCCGACCCGATAGTGGACCGCTCGGATGCTGTGTCAATGCGCCAGGCGGCGTCTCCGTCGCCTGGTCCTCCGGCAGTAGCAGTGCAGCCTCATGCCCAATCACAGTCACGGCAGACTTCCGGTGCCCATCCCGCTCCCGCTCAGAAGACACAGCGTCAGCCTTCCGGACAGTCGTCACAAGCGTCAAAGGGGCAGCGCTCTGAAGCTTCCAACGGTGTGTTATTATTGCCCCGCCAATTCCAAGGCAACTCAACTTCGTCCAAGAACAGCCTCGGCAAGGCGGTGGCTGCCGCTGCTGAGAATGGCAAAAGCCCTGCCTCGCCAAAGCAGTCGCCTCAACAGCCGCAACAATCCAGTGGAAGCCCCCAAGTCCCAGTTCTCATTCCACCTGAAGCCGACGACAAAAAACGTACCCCTAGTAGTTCATCCTCTTCTGTTTCTGGACCGACTCCGACTGCAGCTGCTTTGGCCGCTGCTGCTGCTGTGGCCAAGTCTACAAAACAAGCTGATAAGAACACTACTGTTGACAAGCCCCTGCCACTAACCCCGGAGGCTCCCGAGAGCGCGTCAGCCGGGACACACCAACAACCATCACAAAACGCGCCAAAAAAGAGTGCTCCACCTCTCCGCCGCACAACAAGCAACAGCAACAATAACAACAACATTAACAACAACACTAAGAAGACAGAGCAGGCCAATGTTATCATTCCACAGATCAACATCCTCATTGTGGAGGATAATGAAATCAACCAGCGTATCTTGGAAGCGTTTATGCGCCGTAAAAAGATTCGCTGTGCAGTGGCCAAAAATGGTAAAGAAGCCGTCGAGAAATGGCGTCAAGGTGGATTCCATCTCATTCTCATGGATATTCAACTTCCTGTCATGTCTGGTTTGGACGCTACCAAGGAAATTCGGCGCCTAGAAGACGTGAACGGCATCAACGTGTCAAGCTCCGCTGACAGGGTGCCGTCCATCGTGCCTGAGGAAGATATTCTAGATAAGCAATGGTTTCGCTCTCCAGTCATCATCGTTGCACTGACTGCCTCATCGTCGACTGCGTCAAAGTCGGAAGCTCTTGCAGCTGGCTGCAATGACTTCTTGACCAAGCCAGTAAATCTCAAGTGGCTGGAGCAAAAGACTATTGAGTGGGGATGCATGCAAGCATTGATTGACTTTGAGGGCTGGAAGAACTGGTCCAAGTCTTCGGTGACCTCACCCACATCGCGTGCTCGTTCCTCTGTGCGAGGCAATGCTAGTGGCCGGTCCAGCTCGCGAGACACTTCGCGGTCACGAAGGACTGCATCCTCCGCTACGCTTAGCACATTGTCCAATGGGAGCAGCTTGAGTTTGGCTAAGCCAAGAGCGCGGTCGCGTGCACGGTCGCGTGATCCCCCCGCCCGCGTTTCGAGCGCCGCGAATCCGGAAGAAGCGCAACAGATTTCGGGTATGGCTGGACCGTGAGACTTTGTTCGCAGTTAGAATGTACATGACAAATATTATTTGGTATTTATGAGTGAGGGTGTTCATTGACAGAGCATGTGATGGTAAGGACGGGGCGTGTATCGACAGCACAACATCATGATGGCGCATTTAACGGTGCGGTGTTAATGGGTGCAGAATTTTCTAAACTGCCATCTTGAAATCCCAGTATCCCTGTCTCACTGGCAAGAGTTCCTTGAGCTTTTCATAGCAAACCCGTGCCTCAGATTTGTCTCCACGAATGTCGTGAATTTCGGCCAAAATCTCGAGAGCGTGTGACGATTGCAATCGAGAGCCGGCATAAGTGCGGGCCAGCGGTTCTGCCTCGGCAAGACTCTTGCCGGCCTTTTTGAGCAGGCCCCGAAGAAAGTTCCAAGGCACTTCGTTCTGAGGAGCCATCTTGATTCGCTCACTGATATAGTTGAGCTCGCTTTCCAGCCACTTGTCAGTTTGAGGCTCCATCAGATGCAACAAGAAGTAGCGGAAGGCCCATGCCGAGTTGTTGCGGACGTCATCGTCAATAAGGCCATCGACGATTTCCAAACCGTCAACTCCCCCCAGCCTTGAAATTTTCAGCTCGTGAGCCCTCTCATAAACCCACTTGAGATGCAGCCATGCATGATAGTTTTTGCACTCGTCCTCCAAAACCATCAACACAAGGTACTGCTCGGCCGCGAGAAATTCTTCGCAGGGAACGTACAGGTTCTGGCGGTAGTTCCACACTTGGTAGTTTTTGCCATTTTCCAGTGTGATGGAGTTAACCCAGTCTACATTGTCAACGGCCAGCCCTGCAACCGCCTTCACGGGCCATTTTTCAGATGCAATCACGTCCTTGCCAATATCCTTGAGAATCTGCAGGCGATACTCGTAGGCCGTGTAGTGAGCGGGGTTTTTCTCAATCATATCGGCGCAGGCGTCTAGGGCTCTCTCAGAGTGCTCATTTTTTGCCATCATCGCCATTAGATACCCAGAGACTTTTGCATACTCTGGAGTGTGGTTGATGCGTGCAAATTCTGCCTCCTCGGGGATGACCGGGGGAGTGAGGTCTGACAGGTCGTATTTGTCGATGCGCATGAAATGGATCAGTGGAATTGAAGGTTGGAAAGCTCAGCGGTAGAGCCAATAAATGCAAATTGTGGAGCTGGAATGGGGTAATTGTGGGCGCCTGAAGCGGCTCATCTGGGAACCCCACTGTGGCTCACCCACTGTGAGTAGTGGGTTGGCCAACGAGAGCCCCACAGTCCGGCTCAACTTGTTGAAATCCCACACTGCGCTAGCTAGCTTGATCTTGGTGCTTGCGCCCCACAATCCAGGATCAATGACGAGCGACAGCAAGAACCAGATGGCCAAGGGTAGCGACGGTGCCTCAAGTCCATTCTCGTTTGGGTACGGCTGTGCGCCACTCAGCATGAACCTCGTGGCGCGAGACTGCGGCCAGGGCAGAGCAGAGTTCTGGCCAGCCAAAGGGACCCCCATCAGTCTCCAAGCTGAGCAACATGACCTCATCCCAGCATTTCTATCATACGCTTCCCTTATTCCCCCCTCCTTCGCATTTTCGCATCCTCTCGCGCTCTTCCCCACTTTCCGCCTCTGCCCGCTCGCTCGCTTGCTTGCTCCCACTGGGGCACTGCCCCACCATCCCCTGGCTGCAGCTTATCGATAACACACCACAAACCATCCCTCCCCCACAACACAGACAGTATGGACCCAGGAATAAAGCGGGTTTTCCAGTATCTGTGGGACTCTGAGCCAAGCAACTCAGATGAGCGACCAATCACAGTGCTTGGGCGCCTGTACGACTCGCGTGTCGACCATCCCAACTCGGCAGATGACGTCCAGCAGCAAGAGTGGCCACCGGCCTTTCTTGCAGACGTGGAAACACGAATCTGGCTGTCGTACCGTACAGGCTTTGCGCTGATTCCCAAGGGCAAAAACAGTCCCTCTGGGCTTCGACAGCTTGGCAGCATCTTACGCGGCTCCGGCATCGACTTGAACGGATACACCTCCGATGTGGGCTGGGGTTGCATGATACGCACCTCTCAGACGCTACTGGCCAATGCCCTGCTTCTCAAAGAAAAGGGACCTGATTTTCGCGGTCGGGAAGGTACCGAAGGCATCACCGAGCTTTTCCAGGATGTCCCACAAGCGCCCTACTCTATCCATCGCTTTGTCCAACACGGCGACCTCTTCTGTGGCAAATCGCCCGGCGAGTGGTTCGGACCGTCGGCTGCTGCATCCTCCATCAAAGCCCTCACGCTGGAGCACGCAAGGGATTCCGAAGAACCGCGAGGACAGCTCAGGACCTATGTCTCCGATGGCTCCGACATTTATGAGAACCGACTCTACACAGATCTGCACATGAATCAGCTCGATCCCACCCTCATTCTTCTTGGTCTGCGACTCGGCATAGATGCCATCAACCCTGTATACTGGGAAGCGCTGAAGCGGTTTCTGTCGTACCCCCAGGCTGTGGGCATTGCCGGTGGCCGTCCCTCTGCATCGCATTATTTCTACGGATACCAGGGTGACTGCCTTTTTTATCTGGATCCGCACCAGCCCAAGCATGCTATTCTCGATAATTCTGCAGAAGCTTTGGAGTCGTTGCACACGCGGCGCGTGCGCACGCTCCACCTCAAGGAAATGGACCCATCCATGCTGGTCGGCTTCTTTGTGCGTGATCACAATGACTGGCTCGACCTCAAATCTCGTTTTCTCAAAGACGACTTCACACACGCAGTCATGATTTCCCGTCATGAGCCGTCGCTGCAGCGACGCTCGTCCCTGGTCGGAGGCGACGACGGCTTTGTTGATGTCAATGTGGACGACGACTTTGCAGTAGATGACTCGGACGACGAAGAGACTTTAAAGCGTGCCGACGAGGAGGCTGATGCATTTTGCATGTCGGATGACGAGGAAGAGAAGGAGAGCCCGTCTGCACATCACACACTGGTAGACAATGCAGTATCCTCAGGCGATTCAGCCAACGACCTCATTGGCGCACCAGTTGTGATTGAAGGCCCTTCTGGTGACGGTAACAGCGAGGGTTTGGAGCCCATGATTGTGTCAGTAGAGCCCGTTCACGACTCGTTTGTTGGAGTTGATGCCATTCCGGTCAAGCAGGGCAGCAGTAACAAGCTCGATGACGGCTGGGATGGGTGCGATGTAATGCAACAGCGAGGGCAGAAGGCATAGAGCTTTCTTATTTAATTTATGACAGTCTATCGATGACTTTGGAGAGGTATACACAGCCAAGTCCGCTATGCCAAGCCATATAGGGCAACATTTAACGCAGAGTTGTAGACCGAAGGGTGGTAGCCCTGGTCTCGGCTCTGCAGATATGCATTTCCCCACATGTTGGTCCAGAAAAGTACATCTTCACCTCTCCACCAGTTATAGTTCTCTTCGCCCTTTACCTGTCTCGGATAATCTGTCTGTGCACGTGCTCTGCGTCATAGCCACCCACCCTAAATCACCGATAAAGAAAATCCGGCAGACGTCAACATATAGTCCTACAAACAAATCATGGGCAAAAACAAGTCTGGCAAAACCAAGTCAGACCCGGGGCCGGGGCCGGGAGGCCGGCACCGGAAGCCTCCTAAATCCAAGAAAGCTAAGAGAAATGCAAAACAGGCCCAGCAGAATGCCGCTGGAAACCGTGCTGGGTCTCGCACTCCACAGAATCAAGACAAGGGCTTGTCCCTGCGTATGATTGCCAAATATTCAGGAAACCCAGGCAAGGGGGGAAGTAGCAAGCTTCGGCACAACCCAGTTGTCTTTGTGCACTGTGGTTTTCTGGACTCGAACAAGCTGGAAGATTTAGTGGATGAGACAGCTGTGGTGGAAGAGGCCATCGAAATTGTTGAGCCGGCTCTGAACTCTCTGGATAGGGCCATGGAGTCTGCTCTTGGCGCGCACTTCCCGCCGACCGAACCTACAACTGCCCTCCAGTCGGTTGAGCCGTCTGGAGATGAGGATTCTGAGGAGGAGGAGGAGGAGGAGGAGGAAGAAGATGAAGATGAGGAGAAAGAGAATTCATTTGACAAGAGCATCGCCACCAGGAAGAACACTTTTGCCGGTATTGTGGATATGTCAAGTGCGGCCGAGGCGAATGACGAAGAATCGGACTCTGAGGATTCAGACTACCTATCTGATTTCGACATTTCGGATGAAAAGATAAAACAGATCCTTCTCGAGGAAGATCAAGAATACGGCGTACGAAACATATCCATACCTCGATCTATTGATTTCAACTCTGACGATTCTCGATTGCATGATTTTGGTTCGGGTTCTGAGAGCGAAATGCTGCAACGGCTTACCAAGCTCAGGTTCGTTTCAAATAGAGAATTTGGCCCTGGATACGGCGCAAGCTCCCCCGAGAAGATCTCTTTAGATTATGAAATGTCAGAATCTGATGTGGAGTGGGTAAAAAGCACTAACGTTGAACTGGAGTCCGAGGACGACCTACCATCTGACATTGATGGTTATTTTGCTATGGGCTATACCAACGAGGATATGGAACTGGTCAACAGTGTTGAGTCTATCCATAGGACTCGTATCGGAGCTTCAGGTCTTGAATTTGTCTGCTACACACAAGATGGGCTAGGCAACAGAGTTATCTTGCACGATGCGTTCCGAGCCTCGCTAAAGCTTATGGGGATGTCAACCAAGGAGAGACACAGCTACATCAAAAAGCTAGGCGGTGATATTGGCCCCGATGAGGTGGAGCCAATTGACAGATACCCAGATATGGAAATTTCTTCATCTGAGGACGACAGCGACGTGAGCTTGGACGAAATATTTGACGACTTCCAAGATGGTCAGGGCCGTAAGGTAAAGGAAATGCTTCACACCAAGGGAAAGCATGTGAAAATGCCCTCTTTCGCTAGTGTGGAAGACCCTTGGCTGAGGTCAGAACTTGAGAGGAAGTATGCGAAGTCACGCGAGGTTTTGCGGATGAAGAGAAAGGAAAGGGCTGCGATGCATGCAGACGGCACGCTGACGAAGAAAAAGAAGCTCAAGAAGAAAATGAGTAAAAGATCTACTGCTATCGACGTGGAGGACATCTTTGACGGCAACATTACTCTGGGAGATGCCGTGACAGAGATCAAAGACTATATTAGAGCAGGCACCGGAGTGCTAAAGTTTCCACCCATGGATAAGACTAGTCGCAAGATGCTCAAGGCGATGGGGACTGCATTTGGACTCAAAGTTGTGTGTCCTGGCAAGGAAATGAAGAAGCACTGCATGTGCATCAAAACGAAACGGTCGTCTGTCAAGGTGCTTGACCCAGCTGTTTACAACAAAGCTGATCTTGGATTTGTGTTGAGGCGAACTGACCTGAAGGGATCTCCAGGCAGCAAAGGAGTGTCTGGAAAAGCTGAGAAGCATAAGGCGCGTCCAAAGCATGGCGACATAGTGGGTGGCAAGGCTGCAGAGATTGGCCAGGAAAACATTGGGCGTATGCTTTTAGAGCGCATGGGCTGGTCATCTGGTATGGCTCTTGGAAGTATGAATGCCGGCATTCTGCAACCTGTCATGGCGGTAGTCAAGACGACCCGCGGCGGTGTGGGAGAGTGAGCCCAAGTGTATTTATTACCCAAGCAATTGAGTATAATTATATTAATAAATAGTCCTCGCAAGGAGTGTTTCTTATAGGCTCTCTTGACACTTTGCGCGCATAAGCGCAAGGCAGTTAGCCAGCTGCTTCTCATCGTAAGGGTCGCTCATGGACTTTGGTAGCTGTTTCTGGTAAAGCATGTGATGTACCGCACCGGCAAACTCCTTATATTGGCGTTGTGAACTGAGAATGTCTGGGACAAGTCGCACCACCTTGAAGAGATCGCCGAACTCGATATCCAAAGTCATGGTCAGGCGCTTGAGATAGTTGTGAGCTGCTGTGAGACTCATCTTGTCCACCAGTTCAAGACGGTGTGTCAGAAAAGAGTCACCGAGATGGTTTGCCCGCATCCACTCGTCCGTGATGGGCAGTTCATTGCCAACTAGATTCCTGATTTCCTGTTGAAGCGCCAGCACCTCCTCCGCAGAATCATCGGCCCCAGCAACGGTAGACGAGTCGTCCTTTTGTTGCAAATGCTGCTCAAACTCTTCCATTAAACCGCGCTCAGCTAGAAACGCCTCGAGAGCGTGCTGACGAGCATTGCTAGCTGCGTTGCTAGCAGGCGAAGAGTCCAGCGGACTTCTAGAAAGCTCCCTGGACAAACCTAAGCTACTGAGAGAGTTGTGAGAATTAGCAGACATCGGGAGAGACGACTCGGTCAATGTCGAGGGTTCTGATAGCGCTGTGGACGTCTCCCTTGCAAAGTGGTGTTGAGAATTATCTTGCGCTGCATTCGCTTCCTGGCGACTGCGCTTAAGCCGATTATCAGCCTCAATCAGCTGTGAAAGAACTCGATCCACATTGAGATTGCCATTCTTGATCTGAAGCATGAACTCCTGGACAGTGTCAGTAGAAGCATCAGAGAGGTGGGGACTGCTGGGCTGCTGCCGAAGATTTCCCGTCGAAATATTGAATTCCGGTACCTCTCTTTCGCGGGCCAGTCTATTGCTGGATAGTTTTGCGCCCAAAGACTTGTTAGAGCTGCCTTTGGTATGCAAGTCGGTGAAGTAGTTTGCAATTGACGCTTCATTGGATTCCGGGGTTTGGCGAGGCGTCAGCGAGCCGTTTGGAGCCCAGCGCAGCTCTATTTCGGGGAGAAGGTCCGGGAAGGAGGACACGGCGTCGGAAACGGTGGCATCATCGTTAGCAAATGATGCTGAAGCACTAGGCATGGTAGGACGCGTAGTGGTGTTTTGTTTATTATGGGCAAGTTATGATTGAAAGTGTGCGGCTGTGCCGTGTGCCTGCTGATGTCAGCAGGTATGGAATCGGTGCGAGGCCGTCGGCTTTGGTTTTAGTAGTTAACTAGCTGAGGTACTGGGACACTTGGCTAGTTGACTAACAAAGGGAGGCCAGTGATATCCCGACAAACATCTACGTTGTGACCGTGAATTACCGTTGTAGCTTCGTGGGGCTTTCTTCACTGATTGTGCGCAACTGTCCCTATGGGCGTTTTTGGAGTCAGAGCCAGCTTCAAGTCTTCGCAAGAACGAGTAGCAAACAGAGGCCAGATGACGACCAAAATTTAAGTGAAAACCGGGTCTCAAATACCGAAATTGTTTTTTCACTCACGCCTATTCCCTCACTCCTTTTCCCTCATCTCTTTTCCCTCATTTCTTTTCAACTAAACTCCGTAAAAATCACACGAGCAACTAATCACCTAGCGCTGCGCACGGCTGTGACAAGCCCCACCTATCTCCACTTCTGCCCCCCGCCATCCCCACACTCTTCCTCACACCCCTCCTCTCACCTGTCTGCAAATCATGGAAGCAGCACTGCAGACGGGCGACGAGGAGCAGCAGCTAAGTCTCCTTCGCACTCTCAAACATCGCCTGATTGGCCACGATGAGCACAAGCTCCAGGAAGCTGCCCTATTGCCGCTGCTCCTGGCACTTGTCGAGACGCCCAAAACCAGCCCCAAGGTCCGCACTGCCGCTGCCGTTGTTGTCAGCTCGTTTTGCCACGGATCTGAAGCCGTCATGGCCAGAGCGCTGTCTCAGAACGTTGTCCCGCGCCTTGCCGGTCTTCTGGTCACGTGTTGCGCAACGCCAGAACTCGACCCGAATGCGCCAATCTACGTCAATGCGCTCATCGCCATTCTGTCGCGATGCCATGACTCATGCCCTGACGTCATTTTAGCTCATCCAAAGCTGCTCCCGGTGCTTTCCAGCCTCATTGCATGCGACAGCCAAATTCCAGCCGTCTACCAACTGATCCCGCACCTCGGCTCCTCGACAGCAGCGGTCGAGCAACTGGCCGTTCTCAATGCTATCATATTCGATCGTCTGTTGGTTCGTTGTGGCGACGATGCCACAGAGTCTCATCTCCGTGCGCACCAAGATCTTTTTGAGCACGCCCTCTTAGCTCTTGCTCACGTAATGTCCGAGTCGGACGTCTGCCGGGCCGCGTGGGGGTTTTCTCCACATCCTGTTCGCCCAGAGGCCCAAGTGACCCTGTTCATTCGTTTTCTAGTGCGACTGACGCGTGCCAAACGGCCCCAGCTCCGTTTGGCAACGGCAGCTGTGCTTGCAAATTTCCAGTACCTTTGCCTCATGTTTGATGAGCAGCACGCACTCCGCACCAGCATCAATCAAGCTCTCCTTCCTTGTTTGGTCTTTTTGCTCGACGAGCTGCCAGAAAACCCCGATGTTCCCCACTATATGAGCATTGTGTGCAGAGACGATGAGCGAGCAGCGCACATTGCCTCTGACTGCGGCGTTTTGAAACGTCTAGTCATTTATGCAAAAACTGTCAACATTGGGCCCTCTCGACTTGACATGTTCTCCAATACTTTACTTGCTATTGCAGGTATTTCAATGCATAACGAGCATTTCCGCAAACTCGTCCTCGAACACGACATTATCAACTCGCTGACACGTTTTCTCGAGTTATCAGAGCACGGCGACGATATGACTGTCGAGGACCCTGATGAGGATGCCAAATTGAACCCAGCGGCTGTTAAGCGCTTGAAAATAGCTGCTTGTCATGTCATCCGCGCACTGTCGCGATCCGTCGCCTTCTTGCGTACCCTGCCTGTACCATCCTCAGTGATTGATGTCATGTTCAATATTCTCACACTCGCTGATGGCAACGACAATGCTCAGGTCAAGGCAGCAGTTATGGCAGCCATGTGCAACATTGTGCTCCAGTTTTCACCTCTTCAAGCTGTTGTGCTCGATAAGGGCATTCTCGGATATGCTTTACGCTACTCTTACTCCCCTTATCCGCTTCTACGATGTAATTCACTCTGGGCTCTCAAACACTCCGTTTATGAGGCCAGCAGCGATGTCAAGGAGGAGATTCTTGAAGCCCTTGGTCCTCATTACTTGTTCAAGCTGTGTGATGACGATGAGCTGGAGATTCAAGAGCAAGCACTGGCTCTGCTGCGAAACCTTACGAGTGGCTCCATGAGTTGCTGCCCCTATGAGATCGTCGACAGATTATTGAATCTTGATAACTTTAGTCTCTTTGACCTCTTGGTGTCTAAACTCGATTTGGACAATGCTGTTAGCGTTGAAATTGTGGAGTCGGCTGCCTTCATTTTGGTCAACATTGCTGCCGGAAACGAATATCACAAAGATGAACTCGTTAAAAATAAGCGCGTTCTCATGTCTGTGCGTCAACTGCTCGGCCAGCCAGAATTCTCTAGCGTGGCGATCTGGTTTGTCACCAACCTGACGTGGAATGATGCGCATAATGACGATAAGGCGTGTTTAAATCGAATTGTTGCTCTCAATGCAGCTGGATTTCAAGGTGCACTGGAGGCTGCAGAGTGTGAGAGAGATAGCATTGAACGCCGAACGACGGCTCTAGAACGATTGCGTCGCATGGCTTAACCAACATGTCATGGTTCATATACCACTCTATTTAACAGCGCAAGATATTTGCATCAGCTTCCCACAATGCAGCGATTTTTCGCGCCATACACTCTCAGTGTCTATAAATATCTTGAATAAATACTACATGCAAACGTCCATGTTAGCACCAAAGGAGCCAGCGGACAACGTTAATGATTAAAATAAGAACCCACTTGCAAGTCTTGACAATAGAAACAGCGCCCCAGACGCACCAAAATAGTATCTGCAGCAGGTACTCCAGGCCAATATACAAAAAATGCTGCAACCATCTTATAGAAGGCTGCTCACGCTCAAGTTTGGTCATGCGCTCGTTCAAATGACGCACCTCAATAGTCATGGTAGTTGAGACCTCACGCATTACTCGATCCGACTCTGCAAGCATATCGTCAATGATAGGCACCTTTTCCTGGTAAAGATTACGGTTAAGCTCATTGAGCTCTCTGCGAAGATGAGAAAATTCTTTTTGCGTCGCAGGCGTAAACTCAGATTCGACCGTGTGCGAGATATTCTGCAAATCGGCTGTGATCTCGCTTACTTCGGAATCAGGTTTCCCAGTCGACTTGAGAAGTTGTGGGAAGTGCGCAAAGCGTAGAGTTTGCACCAGGAATTTGGTGTCATAATACTTGAATGACTGTTGGTACTGATTTGACAAAACTATGCGTTCGTCGTTGGTGCGACTACCAGCTTCAGTCGGCCGGCTTGATTGCGAGTTGGTAGATGTAGAGGATGCTGGTTTTGACGGCACAAGTGGCTCTGCAGAGGAGTGAGCTGGTGAGTCAAGTGATTCTACATTGGACCGACTGAGAGAGGTTACCGAAGGCGATTTTCTGGAAGGTGCACTAGCGATGTTGGCAGATGGTAAAGGAGTGGGCATCTGGTTGTTAGCCGAGGCCAGGTTGGCCGTCGCCAGGTGGAATGATGGCGATCTGCCCTTGTGAGAGAGCGGGGGCTGCTTGAGTGGAGACGAAGGCAGTGAGAGGGAGGAGGCAGATTTGGGGGAGTATAAGTAAGAGTTTTTCTGCAGCATGGGCGGTGGTGCAGCTCGAGCAACGTCAACAGACAGGTTTGACACGTGGCGTTTTGCGGCTTCTAGGACCGGGCTATTTTGAAGGGATGGTGATCTGCTTCCAGGAGTAGCTGCGGCTGCCAGCGACTGCTCACCAGAGCTTCCCTTTCTAGATTGCAGTGGATCGGTATCAGCCCGGACAAGACCTAGGCGATCTCCGGTCAGCTTGCTGCGCAATTGCGACATGAGGTCGTCGTCGCCAGCCTCACGACGGTCATTTTCTCCATAGAGCGGATTTCCTTTGCGATCACGCATTAGTTTGTAGTTGCGAGCGCGCCAGCCGTAATCTGACACCATTTCTGGGCCCGACACAAACCAAATGGTGTGGTTTGCATCGTTGCTGGTTTGCACATGAGGCTTCTTGAACCGTCTATTACGGATGATCTGCAGTGGGTTGTAGGATTCGTAATAGTGTGAGTGAGGATCCTGTGGTTTTCTCTGGAAAGTGCCAATGATCTGGTATTTGAGTTCGAGCTGAGCCTTGGCCTTGAGAGCACGATGTGCTGTGGCCGGCGAGACTGTTGTGACGGCGTGGTCGCTCGTGTGGACCTGGTGCGGCACGTGATAGCGATGGTGGTGATCGTCAACGGCAACCGTGCCTGTTCTGGCCTGTTTGAGATTCACGAGAACGGCTGCGAGTTCGGAAGCCTCCATGCTGTGGCGCGACGACGGCGACTCTGATCCCGATAGTACGGGGAGGGACGCGGCCAGGGTCTGGCCGGGCAGTGGTTGGAGAAAGAAGGATGAAGTTGCCATAGCGAAGATGGTGTGCGAGGAGGAAGCCTGATCTGTATGCTATCGTATGCTATCGTACTTCCTCGGCGCTGTGTTGCGCTGGGGACGGGGCCGCAAGTGCTCGGGGGATTTGCGAACGCTCAACTCGAGCAAGGGCAACTGCAATTGACTGTTCGGGTAGGGTAGAGATTGGGAGACGTGCTATAGCATGAAAAGATACTGTTTGTCAGTCGCGCACAGCGCTCTGCGGTGCTCGCTGTGCTTCAAATAAGGGCGGGGTTATGGGGTGGGTGATTGATTTGACAGTCAACCTGCAGAGTGGCAGACTGCGGACTTTTAAATACAGCCAGGGGTGTGGGGGGCACTGTGCGTGAAGCTGGTGAGCGCCTAGGGGGGAGGGGATCGTGCAGTAAATGCGGTTGGCGCAGCACCGGAAGGGGAAGATGAGAAAGGGGGGATGGGAGCTGCTTTCGAAGGGGAGAGTGGGTGATTGGATGATTCGGGAGGATTTGGAAGGGATAGCTTTGATATGTCAGCTGGTCAAAGACCTCTGCCAAGGTCTGCCAAGGTCTGCTGGCCAGCGCGTAGCTGGTGGCACACTCTCCCATGGTTACCGCGCCATTGGTCCTGCGTTGCTGGGTGCCCAGCTTGCCTGTCACGGGTAGTTGCTATTTCTGGCGCCTAGCTGGCATTCAGAGGCTTCTCAGGATGCCGAAGAACCCAGGGACAGGTTTTGGCCATCGTCCTGAAGAGTCCATTTCCCTCTGAACAGACTTCGACGGCGAATGCCTCGCCTTGTGCCGTTGCTCGTTGATTTGGTAATGCTGAGGCGCACGGCGATCCGCCATTTTGCAGGCGGCGGGCAGATTGAGGTTGGGCCGTGGGGGGAGTTTGCTGTCAGGGTAGGGTCCACGTGCGCAGCAAACTCTCCGCCGTTGTGGTGCGCGGTCATTGATTGATGAGATATTTCCCGGTCCTCCTTTTGTCCGCTCTAAGCTTTCCGAAGAGATTCCAGCGGGCTCTTTGGCCCCTCTCCAGCGCCTTCGGTCGCCTTGCTTGCTCGTCCCACTTTAGCCTGGCCCTCGAATGACACATGGGCCCACCTCAGCCCTTGCGCAGGCTGACCTCTTAACGGTGATCCTCCAGGCTTTGGTCGTCAGATTTCAAACAGCGGCTCTGTTGCCACCATCTAACCCTAAGATACTGCCTAGACTTCGCTCAGCCCCTTTACCCTCACTCGTATTATTTTGCGCAGCCTGTCAGTCACAAGCCCATCGGATTTACTGTGCGGCGGCCAAGATTACACCCAATGCAGGTTGGATGGGCAGTTAGGGAAGACGCACGGCTGACTGGGGAGCCTCGGAGATAACTTGTCTTGGCGGCCAATAGGGTCCATCGGCTACAACTGTCAACATGGCTGGTAGGCCGAGGTTCCCGAGGATACTCGGCAATTGTCGGTTCAATTGATCAAGAAGTTAGGGCCTCGCTGTGGTCCAAGCGCAGTGAATCCAATAATACTTTACACCAGGTATCTACGACAAGATAACTCTGAAATCCTCTCCAATAGTAACTCCAGGCAGTCTCACAGTCGACACATTGTCCTTGCAACTTACACCGGCATTCCACTCGGAGCCTCCTTGTAAAACAGCCGCCTTCTCAGCGCAAGTCCCGGCGATGACGATCCTCTCAATCTTGTTCCTCGCATACGAGCCAGCCGCCTTGCCCTGCACCTTGGCCTCCAGCACACCCTTGGACATAGTCACCTCCAACAGCGCAAAGTCCTGCTTGGCCTCGTACTCATAGCTGACACCATCGTCGGCGTACAGGTTGCCATTAGCCTCTCCGCTCTTGGACAGGGCAACGGTCAACGTGTAAGGATCATTAGCCATCAGCTCAGCAGATCTTCTCTGTCTCTCCTTGGTGAAAATCACGCCACCTCCTCGGGCAAGCATTGGAATCTCCGTCAACGAAGCCGAAAGTATTGCCTTCTCACCAGTATAACTTTTATCCAAATTCCAGAAGTCGTAATATTTTTCTTCATCTGGCAGAACAATTTCAACACTTGAGACACCCTTTGCAGTCACGGGTTTCACCAGTAAACCGCTGGATCCAAGGAAAAACTGGTCTTCGACTGCAAGCGTATCCTCATTCTCCGGGTTAGAATAAAACATGGGCACTATGACGGGATAGCCATTGACAGAAGCCTCATGGAATGCAGTGTACCAGACCGGGAGCAGTCTGTATCTCAGTTTGAGAGCATCTCTCATAATAGCCTGGTCAGCTTCAGAGAACAGGTATGGCTCGCGTCTCTTCGAATCTATGTGAGCATGTGCTCTCATAAAGGGGTACCAGATACCAGCCTGATACCATCTTGTGAGCAGCTCAACCTCTGGATCGCCAAAAAATCCACCAACGTCAGCGCCATTGAATGGGTAACCAGAAATACCACTGGTCAAAAGCATTGGGATGGAGATCTCAAGGTACTCCCACTTGGCCTGGTTATCTCCGGTCCAAGTAGCGGACAGCTTCTGAGTGCCCGAAAAAAATGATCTTGTGAGCATAAAGGGTCTCTGCTTGTTGTCGTATCTCTTCAGCAAAGAGTTCTCAGTCATGTTGAACAATGTGTAGCCGTTGAGATTGTGAATGTCTCTCTGCTCCCAGTTTCCGTAGTTGAGATTGTCTCTGGGCATGGAGCTCTCAGGACCGTTAAAGACTGAGTTTTCGTTCATGTCATTCCAAACGAACAGGTTATCGGCATTTCCACCAAATCCATTCTCTTTGGAAAAGTAATCATCCCAGATTTGCTGTGCTGTGGGATTGAAAGGGTCAACCCATACACTTTCGCCAGGCCAGCAGTGGCCTTTGTAGACTTCGCCCTTGGCGTTTTTGACTGCAGCGTCCTTCTCAATCAAGGCATTATACACTTCGTAGTCATCATCAACCTTAATGTGAGGATCGATAATTGTCACAAGCTTGTGCTTATTGACATCAAGCTCCTTCATCATTGCCTCGTGGTCGGGGAACAGCGACTTCTTCCACGTGAAGTAGCGCTTACCATCAGTGTATTCAACATCAAGCCAGATGGCTTCGTAAGGGAAGCCACCTTCTTCAAGCTTTTCGGATACTTGCAAAACATCAGATTGGGAATTGTAGTTCCAGCGGCATTGGTGGTAGCCCAATGACCACAGCTGAGGAAGTTGAGTGAAGCCAGTGAGCTGACCGTACTGCTCCGAGATCTCATTTGGCGCGGCACCAGTGAAGAGAACAATGTCCATCAGACCATTTTCAGAAATCCAATGTGTGTGCGTGTTGTGGGATGCTTCTTTCAAAACGTGAGGTTTGCCAAAATGGTTGATGGTTTGTCTAGTAATATCCACATAGGTATCCGAAGGGTTCGCCCAGAAAACTGCAGCAGCACCATGAGGGCCCTGGGACTGCATAAATGGAATAGCACCATACATGGCCATCGGAGAGCCTGTCTCATACTCGAAAATGTCAACAGCATAGAGTCGGTAAGGCTCAGAGTGGTCCCCATCGTGCTGACCTCTGGTAGAGCGCAGATTGAGCTTATCAGCGTGTTCAGGAATTCCATAGACGTGGGCTGCGCCTTGGAACGCAATGTCCATGGCAATAGCCTCTGGGCCCTTGGATTTTTTATCCGAGAACCCATCGTGCGAGTCCTCCCACATACCATCATCAATTTCAGTGCTCAGCAGCTGGTTATCAGCATCCTTGGCACGGAAGTGCTCGAAGTTGAATTTCTTTTCGCCATTAAGGACCAGCATTTCAGCATCGCCTCGATAGACAGACGCCTGAAATGGGTTGGCATGGATGACAAGTTTCTCATCCTTTCCATAGTAGATAGTCAGAGACTCCTCTGGAACAATCTCGTACTTGATGGAGTCAGTTTTTGGAGTCAGAAAGAAGTCAATGAAACTGAAACGCTCCATATTAGGCGAAACCTTTGGCGCAACGTCAATTGACGAGGGCCGGGATTCGTTTACTGAGAGTCTAATACCTCCCGACTTGAGTGCACCCACTGTGAGCTGCAAATCCACAGCTGTCTGGCCAAGCTTTTTGACAATTGTAGCGTGGATCGTGTCGTCCACAGCTTCTACCGTAGAAAGGTCCAAGTAGTAGGGAGAGTGTTCCACGTGGTCACCGTAATGCCGATTTCTTTTACAGAAGGGATTCTGGTCACATTTTCTGAACAAATGCTCCTTTACCGCCAGGGCGTATGAGCTGAAGAGGAGCAGCAGCAGCCACTTCATTTTGGAGTTGATGTCAGGAGGCTTCGATGGTCTCAGACGGGTGAAATGGAGGAACGGTGGAGGTGTGGGGTAGGGGACATAATGGGCGAGAACGAATGAGAAATAGGCGGCAGAGGAGATAAAGAGGGGTCTGAACTTTCAAGTTTTATTAATATATTTCAGAATAAGAGTGATACCCGAGCATTTTTCTCCTATATGTTTTTTTCCTATTTGCTGTCCAAAGATCTCGACGTTTGTTCGCTCATAGTCTTGAGTTTCAGCAATGCTGGCGGGGGCGGGGGACGGGCCGATTTGAGCAATGTTTCCTGTTAATATCCGAACTAGCCATAGCTGAATGTCAGGCGGGCATACAAGCCAGGGAGCAGCGCGCTTCTTGTCTCTGTGACCTCCTGCATGTCAATATACCTGATGCTTAGCCCTCAGACCCTAAGGACCCTGACCCTGATAATCCCACTCCACTAAACATTCACTGGCTACTTAGGGGGTCGCTGCTTGATCTACTTGCTCAAAGAGACTCCCTCTCAAGTAGCCAACACACCCCCTTCCGCCAACGCACTCTCGTCAAATCACACAATGGGATACTTCAGCAATTCTTTCGAAGTGAACGGCAAGGTTGCTGTTATCTCCGGAGGCTCGCAAGGGCTTGGAGCTGCTCTTGCTGAGGAGCTCCTTCTCAAAGGCGCCAATGTCATTATCGTTGCCAGAACCCAGTCCAAACTGGACGCTGTTGTGGCCGAGCTGGCTCCCATGAAAATCAGAGAAGATCAGTATATCAAGGCAATTGCGGCTGACTGCACTATTCCCGATGACTGTATTCGGGTATTTGCCGAGGTCCAGCCCGACATTGTCATTTGCTGCGCTGGTGTGGCCGTCACCGGCCTGTTCGCCGAGCACTCGTCAAAGCAGCTCGAGTACGGCATGGATATCGTGTATAAAACAGCCATGCATTTTTCTCATGCTGCTATGAAGAAAATGATCCAAGTGGAGCGTCCCTACAAGCGCCATTTGGTGCTTTGCTCATCGGTCGCTGCTCTTTTCCCGTTCATTGGTTACTCAGCATATGCGCCGCTCAAGGCAGCGGTAAGAGCTCTTGGTGACATACTGTACCATGAGTGCTTGCCTTACAATATTAGTGTGGCCAATGTTATGCCTGGAAATATGGACACTGAGGGATTCGAGGTCGAGGAGAGAACCAAGCCTGAGATCACGCGGTTGATTGAAGGCTCGTCCTCGCCCAAGGACGCTGGTGCTGTGGCTCGTGGCATCATCAAGGATTTGGAATGGGGCCGTACCATGATTACTACTGACTTTATTGGCTGGGTTTTGCAGGGCTTGTGTCTGGGCCTCTCGGAACGGACCTATGGGCCTGCGCAAATGATTATGGCCATCATCATGACTCTCATTGCGCCTATTTACCGTCTAATTTTGCTCCACGACATTCGCAGCTACTATAAGAAGGCCAAATCGACGGCCAAAGCGGCGGTCAAAGATGTCTCTGAGGCTTCTGATGATGATGTGAGAGAGGTGGTAGATGGCAAAGCCAAACCAGAGGTGCACTAGGCACAAATGACTTCTCAACCACCGACCTCTTGATAATTTGAAGAAGCACTGCCCATTGCCGGCCATTTTTCATAGTTCTAATTTATTAAATATACTCCTTTGTCCATCACTTTTCTTGACCAAACTGATCCATGATCTTTTCGTTGGTTTGGTAAAACCAGGCCACACCTCGGCGAATCTCGTGATTCCACAAATCCTTCATAGTCTCGCTAACAGAATTGCGCGCCTCGTAGTTGATAACGGAAGGTGCTTGTGTTTTCGGCTGTCCGACGCTGTCGAGAGTTGCTGCGCTTTCCTGCAGAATGGCGCTCGTTCTGGCAGCATTGTTGCGAAATGTGAGAGCCGAAGCGTATGCAATAGATGCTGTCACGGCAATTCCGGCCACGAATCCGTGTGTTCGACTCATCAGAGCTGGTGGTTTAAAGTGGTGCAATTGGCCAGTGAGAAGTGCTCCCAGATGTTCCGCCAGACTAAGCTCAGGATCGTGGGGCTGTGCCCCGCCCAAGCGGGGGCGGCCAGCCTCCCTGGCAGTCCCCGTGGGAGTTCCAGTTGCTCGACGCACTGAAGGATTCAGCCAGCACTACCAACTCTCCATCTCCTCACAGAGCAAGCAAAGTCTTCAATAATCCCGGGCATGTCCGACACTTCTAGTGAGGTCTACCTAGACGATGCCCAGGAGCAGTGGGAAGAGTCTGTGAGACAGCTGGAGCTCCTCACATCAATGATTTTGCTGCCTGTGCTAGGCAAGTTTCTGGGCCGCCGCTGCGCATACTACCGTGAGTATTATGAGGGGAAACGCTGAAGCAATCTAACACAGTATGGGGCCGATACGTCGACTGGTGTAGTACTAAACTTATTTATAATAAATAGCAAGTGGATATCCACTTTTGGTAGACTTCTTTTGTGAGTTTGCGCGGTCGAGATTTGGGACGCGGCCAACCGCGTTCTCACTCAAGCGCTAAAAGGGGCTCGAAGCTAGCACTCCAAGACTCAAACTCTTACTTCGACAAGGACAACATTTTGTCTACCCTCTCCGCCTCATCGTTCAACATATTCTTGGACATTTCGCTAATGCCCTTGATTGTCGGATTGAAAACAAGCTTGGTAACCGCTGAATCGAACCGATTCAACAAGTCTGTTGCTTCAACGCTGACCGCAAACTTAATGTGAGAAAGCTCCTGGATCTTGGCAAACGCAGCCGTTAGCGAGTCGCATAGACACACAAACGTCTCGTACATGTCTGGAACATATGGCAGATGCTCGATATTGAGATGCACAAAGTCATGGTGAGCGGCCAAAGCATAGCTCCCCAGTGGCAGCGACGACTGCAGGCCCGTAGTCGAAGAGAGGGGGCGCGACGAGCCCTTGGAAGAGTCCATGTCAGACGACTTGTTTCGGCCCTTGAAGAGCCGGCGGCCGACATCAACAATCTTGTTTTTGGACATTGTGGCAGAGTCTGAGTGTGATTTGTTGAGCACTTCGTACTCCTTCATGAGAGATACGAGCATCTTGAGGTACTCGGTGAGAGAGTTTTTGCTCTGGTCCGCGACGAGGGGAATGGAGGAGCCCAGAAAGAAGAAATGCACCGAGTTCAGATGGTGGGCTTTGTTTTCATCCCAGTAGAGGTTTTCCAGGTCCTTGCGATTGGCTGAGACCGAGTTGAGCCATGCAATTTGCGAGCCGTGGGCCGTTCGCAGATTGTCCAGTGACTGGAAGCGGCGGTCCACAATCTCCTGGAACTGTTCTTGAACCTGGCGGTCAGTACTACTGCTCATTGGTATTGAGGGTGGGTGTGTAAAGGCCAAACAAAGTCCAGTTCAACAGTGGTCACAAGCAAAAAGGTGTGTTGGTTTTTTGGTGGAGAGGCGCTTTTTCCCATCCCTGAGTTGCCCACCCATTTACCCATTTTCGTCGCTTTTGGTGATGCGCAAGAGCGTACGGCTGAAGTCGCGCACCCCAGACGTTTGCAGGGGTTGCAGTTAGGGGCGGGGAGTGGAGGGTGAAGCCGTGACGGCTGAAGGCCGAAGGCGTGGTGAACAGATCGAAATATCGTGAGAGTTGATACCATCGCTCCTGAATTTTCGGGGTTCCTGCCCTTCCTTTCTCTCCGGCGCTTTCCTCCGTTGCACGCTAGCGCTAGCCAGCATTCTCCGCGACAAATGCGGCCTGTTATGCCCGTTCGACCCAATACGCGCGCAGTCGACGCACAGTCACGGGTTGCAGACTGCCAGGCTCAGGCAGAATGACTCGGGACTGAGACACAGGCGCCGTCTGTGGTGCTCATCG
Organism: Grinbergsozyma bentonensis; assembly: GCA_030561725.1. Lineage (NCBI taxonomy): Eukaryota > Fungi > Ascomycota > Dipodascomycetes > Dipodascales > Trichomonascaceae > Grinbergsozyma > Grinbergsozyma bentonensis. Next base: position 10,453 of record JAKTYB010000061.1, on the reverse strand, counting down.
GCCTGAAATTTTTCTGGAGTAACTCTCCCCAGCTGCCCCCAACTCCTCCTCCCCATGCTCGCTACCCCCTAGCCCCTGAATGGCGCGCCGCGCTGGCTGCTTCTGAGACCCACTTGGGCCACTAGTGCTAACCCGAAGGCCACTAACAGCATTTACTGCGGGACCGTTGAGTATCTGGCACAGCCGCGCAGGTCTGCTTCGGTCTCTTGGTCAGGAACGGAGAATCTGGCCCCTATTAATTTGACTACGCAGCCTCAGCAGCCTCAGCGAGCGTACTCCTTTCTTGGAACATAAGTAGTTGGGCTCTCGCTGTGTTCTCGCTGTGCTCACTACGCCACTCCCCCCATCCCTACTGACTTTCTCCACACAGCTACTACCGGGTCACCACTATCTCTCACTGGAAGCAATTAACCAATCTGACAAACAGAGCGCACACAAGGCTCACCTCTGTGTCCCGAGAAGCGACACGAAGCTGGAACTACTGGCCCAAGTCTTGCGTATTGCATCTGGCTTCCGTTCTTGTTCTCTATTTGCCAACTGCTCTTTGTCTCTGTATTGCCCCCAATTTGCTGTTGCCAGCCGAGAAATGTACACAGCATTCTGGCAGTACGCTGTCCTAATAGGAACATTTTCCTTTATCACATTCATCATTCTCTTTGGATCGCTGCCGACTTTTCGTAATACTTGGGTGGCTCAAACACGCTCCATCCTGTTCCTCCCTCTTGATGCTTGCCGTAGGGCAGACGCCATGCTCGGCTCCAGATTCTCCCGGCCCTTGAGAGCCAGCTACGATAAATACGGTCATCTTTTGCCCTGGGTTATCCCACTCGGCTATTTTGTGCTCATCTCAGTGTCCATCTACGGCTTTTTCCGTGACTGCTACCCTCGGATCCCGGATTCGTGGCACAAGTCGCTCCTCGTTCCTGCGCTCATTAGTCTTCTCTATTATTCTACGGGAATGGCAATCTTTGTCAATCCTGGCTACGTTTCCAAGGACAATCTTGAGGCTTGTCTGGAGGAAACCCGGTACGACTATGTCACGTTTCTGCCTGGACAAACGTGCTCGAGCTGCAAGCTCGACAAACCAGCCCGCTCCAAGCACTGCTCTACCTGTGGGCATTGTGTCCGAGTTCTGGATCATCACTGTATCTGGCTCAACAATTGCGTAGGCGCTCTAAATTTCAGATGGTTCCTTCTCTTTTGCGCTGCCAATACCCTCACCCTAGCTTATGGTGCCTTCCTCACCTGGTGCATTCTGTTCCCAATTGTTGGAGCCGACGGCAATCTCGCTCAGCGCTGGTTTGCCGCCATCACCTCCTCAGACGACAATCGTACCTGCGGCTGTCTCATGCTGCTCTGTGGCATTCTGTGTCCCGTTTGCGCAGCCTTTATTGGCGAGCACTTGAGGCTGCTCTATGTTGGTTGCACCACCAACGAAACAGCCAAGTGGGAGTCCATTAAGGATTTGATGGATGACAAGGCTTTGTGGATCTACCCTGATACTGATTCCGCTGTGCACAGCATCATTCTGAGAAAGCGAGACGACGGCACATTTAACCGGACCTTAACCGTGAGCGAGCAACGACGGGTGGCAGAAAAAGGACTGAAACTTGAGCCGCTAACGAGCGTTTCGCAGATCAACAATATCTACGACAGGGGCTTCTGGCATAATTTTGGAGCACGTGTCTTCGGCTTATGAGTGGCTCCTTGCCGCCAACTATTTATAATCAGCATAGGTGAATTATCGCCCAGTAAAAACCATACAGGAACCTCCAATGACTAGCATCAATATATAGAATATGTACAAACTGGCGTGGGCGCACCAGCAAACTGACTTACAAGGCCAGTGGCTGCTCGGGAATCTGGGGAGCAACAGGCTTGTTCATATAAGCCATGTAGCGCTGGATCACAATTCCAACACCCTCAAAGGCCGCAAGAACAAACGCACAGGCAATAGCACCGTTTCTGGTCTGCTTCCAGCCACCTCTCAGTGCAAGGGCGCCACCGGTGAAGAAACCAGCAATGATGGCGTTGAAGGGGTCCTCGGTCTTTCTGACTCCCTTGACAGCACAGTCAAATGTAGAGAACAAACCACCCCAGACGCCAAAATTGCCGCCTACAGTCGGGGCACGGAGCTTGACGGCAGAAATTGCGCCCGCACGTCTTTCGCCGTATGGCGAGTTTCTGAAGCCTTTGATACCGTGCCAGATAGTGCCACCAATGACACCCATGGAAAAAGCGGCACCAAAATCGTTGATAATGACAATAGGGCAGGGATCTCTGCTGTGATCGGCCATGGTCGTAGAATGAAGTGTGAGTCTTTCAAAATTTCAAAATTTCATGGAAAGACACAAAACAGCAAGTCACGTGCAGCTAGCTGGGAAAAAGAGGCGATTGCAGGAATGAGGCAAACGATAAGGTGGGTGTTGCGCCAGAAAGTAGGGAGTTGAAAACCCAGCTGGAAGTTTGGAGAGAAAGTGATGGTAGTGACTGAGGGACACTCATGAAATAAATTCATACAAAATGATTCACGTATCCCTAGCCACGCCTGGACTCTTCCTACTCTCATTGCCGATTACCGCCCACTCCCTCTCTCCCACAGCTCCGCCTTCTCCCGCGCCTGCCGCAACCTGGCGCTGCCCATTAGCTCTGGCCTTGACACCTAGGGCCTAGGGTAAAGACCATAATGCTGAAACTCATCTACATCCGCTAATCGAAGGTCCGACACCAACTCTTGTCACACACCCCATCTCAACCCGCCTGGGTCCACCACCCCTACCAGCCACCCTCGCCTCATCTCTCCCTGCGTTGTGCCCCACATCACGTGTAGCTCACAAATAAATTGGCCCATGTGACGGGATGGCGGTCCCTTGCATAGCAGCTTATCTCTAAGACCAGCGCGCAACACTGGCAATTGATCATCTTCTCTCTACACTCTGCCTTACACAGGACCACTCGTCTTACACATTTTCTCGTCTTTCATATTCCTCATGTTGCATCCCTATGAGCTTCTCCCTCCTGAGCTCTGGCTGGCAATCTTTGACCTGCTGGATGTGACCGATTTACACTCTCTGGCTTTTGTTTGCCAGAGTTTTCGCGCCCTGGCAGATGACAAGGTGCTGTTCAAGCACCGAATCCGCAGATCGGCTCTTCAGATAAGCTCCCTGATAGTTTCCAGACCCTCTGCACACGAGCTGGTCACCCAGCGGGTGCTGCTGACAGAAACGCCATTTCCGTCGCCAGAGTTCTTGGCACGGGCTCTGGAAGTGTCACGGAGACTGCGGCGTGACCTGGTGAAACGTCAGCTTCAGGAAAGACCATCACGTGAAGAGCTGGTTGACCGCGGCATTCTATCGTCAGCTGCCGGAGGGCTACTGGCCGGCCGTGCCAAAGTGCTGGAGCGCCAGCGATTGGTCGACGAAGTCAGCAAGCTAATCCTGGAAACGGAAACAGCCTGGGCTCTGGAGTACGCGCGCAGATCGGCAGAGCACCAGCGGACAGTCCGTGACCTTATTCGCATGTTTACCCATAAGAAGGACCATGTCAAACCGGCAACGAAGCTCCAAGATCCCCCGCCTCGCGCCCACGTGCACAAAACCAGAAAACTGCTTGAAGAGAATTCGGATTCAGCAGGTGATCGTTCTGCTTTTTCGGCACTTGATGAGATTGTGCCTGGTGGAATTGTCGCGCTCATGCGAGCACGTGTGCTCTACGGACTGTAGCGATAGCGGTAAGGTACTGCAGTCCATTGCAGTGCAGAGCAGTGCAGCGTTCACTTGTTGAATGGACAATCAGTGCGAAGCACACAACCAACTATCACCCCGCCCATACGGGAACACTGGCCCTGATGCATTTCACCGCGGGTTTGGTACATCACTTAGTGTTGACTTTTATGTCCCGGTCTAACACTGGCCTCTCACTCTGCTCTGCTCTGCTCTGCTCTGCTCTGCTCTGCTCTGCTCTGCTCGGCACCCCACCCAGACAGGCAAAAATCAACGACCAACTATAATCTCTCAAAGCATGGCTCCAGAATCTGCCTGGCGGGAGCACTTTGTGTCAATATTTCCTGCTCAGACCCCAGTGGCCCCTCACTGTGCGCATGCCATCCCCACAGCCATTCTCTGCAAACCTTGGACATTAACACACACACAATAATATTCAATAGATAGATTAGACTTTAGTGCTGCTCATGGTCGTGGCGATCACAGCACGCAGGATTGTGCTGCTGCGAAGCCTCCTGCTGCTTGTCAAAAAACTCGCGTGCCTCGTCCGTCAGTGTCAGATCAACCGAGTCCACCACCTTGAGCCCACTGCGCAGCGCCTCTACAACGAGCTTGTCATCTTTGCGGTCAAACGCGATAAAAACATCGTCTGGAACCGACTCCACAAACCGTCTGAAAATGGGCTTTTCGTCCGCCGTTACAAGAGACTCCATTTGTGGTGGGTAGCTCGCTTGAGCTGCAACCCCAAAAATATCTGCTGTCGGCCAGCGTCTTGAAGCTGCTTAGTCAGGTGAGATGCCGAGCTGGGAGAGCTGGGCGTGTCGGTGCGTGCCATCGGTGCTCTCTGGAAAAGGAAATCGCTACCAGAATGATAAATGTGTTGATTCTTTTGCAGAACTGCCAGCCTTCCCTGGATCTTGTGCAGGCTAAAATTTCAACGACCTCCCGTGCTGAAACGCTTTAGAATATGTGATCCATCATTTGCCTAGACCTTCTTGAGAGGGAAGGAAGGCAAAGCTCAGCAAGCCTCGGCCACCTGCTAATCATGGTGCAGAGCATCCCTGCAGCTACAAGCACCCAAAATGGCGTTGGGCGGAAGTTCAGGGCCAGATTGCAATGCCTCTTCCCATTATATGTGGGCATGTTGCTGGGCTACATAATGGCCTGTGCTGCCGCTCACATGGTCACGAACAAAAAATCAATTCTAGTCTGGACAATTTACAACATCTAGCAAGAAAGACAATGGGAATCACTGCAATTTTTTCAAAAAACAGCACCCTTGTTCTGTTTTACATCCACTCTGTGGTTTTTCCAAACGCCAATGGCCGGGATCGCAAGCACAAGAATCACTGTGGCGGCTATGGCTCCGTCTTTCTGTGAAATACCCCACGCGTAGTCGATGGCGTCCCTCACGTCGGAGCCTACCGGATATGCCATCTGTGCTAGGTATCCTCCATTGTAGATCGTCAAATAATCACTCTTGTAAGCCTCTGGAAGTGCGTCTAGTAATGTCGAGGGGAAAATATTGGTGTAGATGGCCGCAGCAACAGCATAGCCTATGGCACCTCCAACACTAGAAAAAAGTCCGATCAGTGCAAGCATCATGGGCACTCCGTCCGTATCAGCACACGACATAACTGCCATGTCTTCGCCAATTACAAGAGTACCGCCTGCAAATGCAATGAAAATCTGGCACATGACAATGAATCCAATGTTGGAATCTTGTCCACGGAAGTGCACCATGAGACCTGCACCCAAAAACATGAGAGGTAAACCAAAGCAGAGACACGTGTACTTGAAGCTCTTCACATAGCGAATCCAAACGCCAAAAACCACGCCCCAAAAGCACGATCCAACATTGTAGATCTGTGACATGTAGCCAGTCTTGGACACTGACAGATCGTACACAACCATGCAGAAGTAGTAATAGTAGAGGTCCCAGCAATAGAAGCTGAAGAAGAGAATAGCGGAAAGACTGCAGGCTCCAAGCACGGTTCGCTGCTTGAGAAGTTCATAGCGCACAAAGTGTGTACGAGCACCATACTTTTCCCACAAGAAAAAGACGGGGAAAAGGCAGACGCCAATGACAAGCATGGCAATAAAGGTCGCGCTCTTATACTCTGCGCGTCCGTTGGTCTGCAGCGAAAATGGCAGCAAAAAAAGCACAAACGCAGCCATAAGCAGAAAAGCACCGACAATATCAAACTCGTGGAAGTAGTGCACAATTGACTGTATCACTGTACGGCCACTGGAATCATCTGAAATAACACCCATTTTCTTTGCCTTCCTCTGGTAGAATTTAAACACCACTGCCAACGGAAGGAAAACAACAGGCATAATAATTGCAAAAGCACCGTAAGCCCAGCGCCAACTGGTCATAGACAAGAAAGACTCTGCTGCGAGAGGGCCAGTGAAGGCAGTGCAGATGAACGGCGTGCTCGCAAATGCAAATGTGAAGGCACGGTTTCTCAGACCCGAGGTATCGGCAATAAATACATCAAGAATAAGGTAAATAGCGTCGTACCCAACCCAGTAAAGCACATACCCAGCTGCATATCCATTTGGCCCGTTACAAGATGCGATGACAATGATGCCAAGCAAGTAGATTCCAACAAAAACAAGGAAACCTTCGGCTCGGCCCCACAAGTTGAGCATCTTGGCAATTGGCAGCTTGAGAATTCCTCCAATGATGGAGGCCAAAATGCTGGCTGTCGACACCTGCGAAGCACTCGAAAATTCGGAGTAGGCGTAGTAAATGACGTTGTTACCAATGGCCGACTGAAATGCAAGCATGAAAAAACACACCCAGATCCACGCATAAGTCAGGTATACAGATCGTTTACTCCAGACAATGGTGACGGCTTCCGCCTTGGCAACACCAGGTAAAGCACCCTTTGTCACATGGTCTGGATTTTCCTCGACCTCGTGCTGGTATTGGACGGCAACATCATCCTCTGATGAACTCTCGGAATCTGTGGCCGAGCTTTTCTCATTGCCAAGTGCCAGTTCGGCAACTGTCCTGTCAGAGGCTTTTTTGAAAAACTGGTTTAACCCTGCCATTGTCCAGCTTACCAGTGCAGGCAACTGCTTTTTATACTTAGCTCAATTCCTGACCTCAACTCCGACCCGGTCTCCCTCGGATTTAAGGCCAAAAGAAAACGCACGGCGCCCCTCCACTTTCCTTTGAAGGTATTGGAACATAGAGCAGCAGCCTCACTGGAGTGGCGAAGAGTGGACGCGTCAAAACTAGATGCACCTTATAAATTCCTGGCCAGCACCGGAGCAAGAGAAGCCAATACCGCAGCCTATTGCAGAGCATTTCCAGACTGTTTTCTCGATCTCTGGGTCATATCCGGGATTTATCCGGAAGAAGATGCCGCGAAAGCCAAGTTTTTTCTGCTGCATGCCAAGTCGGGACGTTTTGATCATTGCACATCAGATAATCAATCCCCAAAGGAGTTGGAGCCCACGTCACCAGACGTGACACAGTGGCTAGAAAAGTAACATTGTAGTGTTTTCATACTTCGCTATAGCTAGAGTGTTCTAATTTTGGGCAAAAGCAGCGCTCATTATATTTTCCAATCTAGGCCTTATCAATCGGATAATCACAAATTCTTCATCTCTAGAATCTGATAACCTTTCTAGGCAAATGTTTGCTTTTATTATTATTTACTTTTTTAAAATGGATCACGGCAACGTTCCCCGCTTGGGCAATAGCTCCATTGGATGAAATTACTCTCCGCTAACTAGTGAGGATTTCAAGCGAAAGATCCGGTTTGGAACAAAGCAATTGCCGTCTCAAAAATTTGAACGCCAGTAGCCATTAGATTTGCCTCACATTTACATTTTGTAGTGCGTCGGTATCCCACAATTCATAGACACTCAAAAAAACGAGCCAGTTAATTGTCTCAGCAACAGCGCCACGTCCCCACAAAACTTCGGAGCCTTTCGGCTGCGCCCGGATAAAAACCCCCTCCTTCCGATAATTCTGAGTAAGAATGGCAGTGAGAGCAATTAATGGTATACACTCGCTCTGAGTCAATTGAAGAGTCAATTAATGCGGAATGAGTCTCGCTAGGAGAGAAAAAAACTGTGGCATTGCAGTTGAAAATATGGCAGAAAGTCATTTATACAGATCTGAGCGCGTTGGATAAAAAAAAATTACAACACCTATCGTTCTCGTCTGGTCTCCCACGACAATACTGATCTAGGCCGTAGCGCGCTTAAATAATTGGTTGATCGGACGGGAAACCTTGTGGCCACGCTCGTATGGTCGTAACTGGCAGATACTGTTAGCTACTGTTCTTGACCGAAATATAACATTACCTTTGGTATCTCCGTTTTTCCATTTACCACCTTTTAAGGTCAACTACCAGCGCTCTGAGCGTCATAATACAAAGTAATCGTTTTTCTATAGAGGATAGTTTTAGTTTTCCAATTTTAAATAAATTCTTCTTCTTCTTTACCACCTATTTACACACTTCAATGCAAGGAAAGTCACCACAAAAGGTCAGTTACCGACGCTTTGCATCAACATGTAAGGATAGCGTTCTTTAAGTGAGTTTCATAGTTTTTGGTCTCTCAATAATGTCTGATTTTTTCGTCTATCCGGAGTGATATTCTCATTCGCTATCATCTGGAAAGCCGTTCTGCAATGATTACGAAGTGAATCGACGTTTTACAAAAGCTTTCAATGTATTATCAAAGTCTAAAACTCCGACACTTTTCACTATTTCGAGGTTTGCCTTCGCTACATGTCATTCTCGTTCAATCAGTGGCTAGCGCATCGCGAATGCCTGTAGGGAGGCTGACCATAGCTATAATACTTCTCAATAACCGGCAGATATCTGTTGTTTTATATGGAGCACCTTGGATTGCTCTTAATTCTATGTACTAGACGCCCACCACATTCATTTCTTTGTTGTTAGGAAGATGACGGTATGGGTAAGTAGGTAATCATCCATTATTGCCACTTCACCATTCCTTCCTTTTACAAATCTTGCTCAATATTAGCCGTATTCCGGCTATAGTTTTTGTCAGCTTGTCCCTGTTACGCTAATGTTGTTGCCCGCTTACTGGGTCTTGCTTATCGGAAATGTCCTGCGAAGGTCAGTCAGCGAGACAGGTTACTAATCTTCCCACCCGCTTAGCTTGATGCAGCCCGCTTACCTCTCATGCAGCCCGCTCATCCCCATGCAGTCCCGTTAATATTACCAGATGAAACGACAACAACCACAATTTGAAATGCTATAAAGCCTCGCGCATTTGTCGTTGAGTATCATTAACAAGCTCACTCAACTCAATTCTCCAAATCCAACCACTCTCAACAAAATGACCAACTACTTCATCACAGGCGCGAACAGAGGAATCGGCTTCGAGCTGGTAAAGCAGCTTTTGCAAGAACAGGACACCAAGGTGGTGGCCACTGCTAGGTTTCCCAAAACCGCCACTGATCTCAACGCTTTGGCTACCGAATTCTCTGGTCGTCTTGAGGTTGTTCAGCTGGATCAGCAGAAGGAGGCGTCGGTCGCTGCTCTCAAGAGCCAGCTTGACACGACTATTGCCAAGTCTGAAGGCATTGACGTCTTTATTGCCAACGCCGCTATTGCTGACTCAGTTCATCCACTTCTCGAGACTCCACGCAGGGTTTGGACTGACCACTGGGAAGTGAATGTGCTTGGCGTTGTTGAGGTCCTCAAGGTGATCAAGCCATACTTGGATCAGCGCAAGACGCGAAAAATTGCTCTCACTTCGTCCATTGCTGGCTCAATCACGGCATTTGCTAATTTCAACATTACCGGCTACGGTGTTACCAAAGCTGCTGTGAACTACCTCATGGTCGGTCTCGCTAACGAGCTCCAGCCCGAGGGTTATACCAGTATTGCCATTCACCCGGGTGTGGTTGCCTCCGACATGGGCAAAGACTTTTTGGACGCAAAGGCTGCTGAGGGTATGGATGTGAGCCAACTGCCTGTGATTACACCGGAGCAGTCCGCCAGAGACTACCTTACTGTCGTCGATAAGGCCACCAGCGAGGTCAACGGCAGGTTTTTCAACTATGATGGCAGCGATGCCGCATTCTAGACATATTGCAGAATAGACTATCACTATAGTTGGATTATATCGAGAAATATTAGTGTATTCTATTAAAAAATAGTGTGCAATAGCGAAAATCTATAGCTGGGTAGCGTATTGGGTACCAGAGCATTTTTGAATCATTCTGCGAAACAAGGCATGAAAGGATTGATTTTTGTATTTAGCAATATTCACATTTTCGACTTTGTACAGTGCATCTTTTGCAGGGTAGCCCCAGCGTCTAATTTGGCGTTCACTAGTGTAGGGGGAATATGATGCTTGATTTCAAGCATACAGAATTGAAGTCTACACTGAAGTTGGCCGAATTACCGATCGCTTTGAAATTAGGAACAGTTGGGGGACTTGAACTGTCAGCGCGATTCTGGTGGATGAACAGACCCCAAGTTTCACAGGCTAGTGTCAATGCCAGTGATTAGTAAATACAGGCCATGGTTTTCATACTGGCAAATGTGCACGAAATCGATATCTGCTATCAGGACCACACTTCACACAGCCTTCCTGCAGATGTGGTTTGCATGAGCGAATATGGCCGCAAAAGAAATCGGCACTATGCGTTTCCTAACGTTTGTTTAGAATCAAGAGATATTTCTAACCTCTATCACATATTGTTTTCTGCAGTTCAAGTATGCTGGTCT